>JAABOM020017346.1:0-18855 GCA_011800125.2 Solanum clarkiae | reverse complement strand
TACGAGAATTTGTTTGGATACTTTGCTAGATTTTTGACTCTCACTATATATGACTGATTTCCTATTTGGGTTGTACCTCTGCTCACAATAAATTTTCAAAGTGTCGAAAACAAACTGGAACCAAAAATAAATAAAAGAAAGATGTAATTAATTTTTTTTATTGATGAATTTGTGTGTACAATTCTGTTACTCTCTTGATTCTTTCTCCTAAATTTTTCCAAAATTCAAGGGCTTTCACTAGCGTATTTCTTGAATTGTTGGATGATTTGGATCCCTTAGAGATGTATTTCAATCGCTGGGAAGCTCTGTTCTTCGAGAAGATCTCCGGGAAGAATTCGTCTATCACTTCTTGGAAGAAATACGTAGTAGATTGTGTAGCTTTTCACAACACTTGCTCAAATGCTTGCTCTAGTTTTTGTAGAATGTCCTTTGAATGCCATGTCTATCCCCTCTTTAAGTTGTAGGGATGGACAAAGTTGCTTGTGATTGGCCTGAAGATGTCATTTTGACACTTGATGAAGTGTGATTGTTTCTTGCATTTGGCTAAGATTATCTCATCATTTGGACAAGTGGCATCATCTTGTTGGTCTTGGATGCCTCGTCACTGTGACACGGGCATGAATTTTGGCTTCAAGGTAAGATGAACCTTGGACTTGAACATAATAAAATAGACTTTATATATTTTTTAAACTCAAATTAATCATTCAACCCAAATGAATATGGATTTAATTCAAAGTTCATATGAATTTAATCCAATAAAATTTATGTTTCTACAAAGCCTCCCAAAAATTAAGTTAAAACCAAGGAAGTTAAGTTTAAATCCCTTAATATTGATGGTAAGTAAAGGTATTAGTTTGAAAATCACTTACCCAATTAGTTCCTTGAAATATTCCTTTAAAAATCACCCCTCAAAGCTCCAATTTTCAAAAATGGTGAAAATAGGATATTTTTTTTTCCGATATTCAGTCTCAAGAACCACTCTCAAAGGTAGCAAAAGTAACCAAAGGGTCACTTAAGTGACACCCGAATGGTTCGCTATAGCGAAACCTAGCTCACTTAATTGAACCCCGCACCCCTTAGCTTTAGCGGGACCTGATTCGCTAAAGCAAACCTACCCAAAAAGGGTGGTCGCTTTAGTGGAACCTGGTCCGCTTAAGCGAGACCTGCAACACCAGATATCAGAGATTTGGAAAAATTAGCTGTCTCAGATTAAACTCTCGAGATTCGTTTGAAAGTCCTTTCACACAACCTACATATGCTACCCTACAAAATTTGACGTTTCGTTCTCAATGAAATCATAAAAAGCTTAACCTGAGGTCTCCTTGACTCGAGAACCGATGAAAAATAACTAAACTTGTTAAAACTCAAAAGGATCAACATGCCCACAGGGCTTCTAAAAATATGACGATGCCTCTCTTAGGCCTAAAATCACCTCCTGAATTCGACAAAGCTATCAGAAATCGAATCCAAGCATTCTAACTCAAAAATATTGACCAAAGTCAAACATAACACGTTTAAAGCCAAACTTTTCAACTTCAGACCTCAAATCCATAAAAACAACCATAATTCTGAAAACAAAGGTGCTTCTAGACTAATTTTGACATTACAAACCTGATAGAACTCTTGAAATTCCATTTCGAGACTTAAAACTTCAAATGGTACTAAAATTCACTTTTAACCATCTTAAACCTTTAAAACTTTGATACTTGCATACTTCTCAACTTTTTTTTTACTATTTTTCTAAGAGAAACAGTGTGACCGATGAAATAACACCTTAGAAATTAATTGGAGGTTATAATGGTTATTTGTCGAGGATTTCTAAAATTAGCTATTAGGGTCATCACATCATCCACCACTACAAACCAATGTATTTCCTCGAACATAGGATAAAGAAAAGTACCTAGGAACTCAGAAAGCTAGAGATATTTAGCATGCATATCTGACTCTATCTCCCAAGTCGCTTCCTCGACCGGTCGATGTTAACTGAAATGATCTCCTTAGTCTTATGCCTTCAAGCCTATGTGTCAACTATATCCACTGGATTTTCATCATATGTCAAATTTGGACAAAATTCTACTGAATCATAAGAAATCACATGGGACTGAGCCGGTATGTATCTGCGAAGCATGAAGACATGGAACTCAAGATGAACTATTGATAGTCTAGGTGACAAAGCTAACTCATAAGCCACCTCGCTCATTCTTCTCAAAATCTCAAACAGGCCAATAAACCGCGAGTTAAGCTTGCCTTTTTTCCCCAAATCTCATCACACCCTTCATAGGTGTTACCTTTAGCTACACCCGGTCACCTACTACAAACTCTAAAGGTCGGATCCTCTAGTCAACATAGGTCTTCTAGCGACTCTGAGCTGTCAACAATCGAATTTGGATCAGGAAAACCTGCTCCATATCATCTTCAATAAGTAAGTGAATACCTAAGTCACCCTCTGAAACCAAATCAAACCCCCTAAGAAGAGATTGATATCTCTGACCATACAATGCCTCATGCCATCTGAATGCTAGAGTGGTAAGTGTTGTTGTAAGCAAACTCTGCAAGGGTAGATGTTGATCGGAATGAGCCCCAAAGTCTATCACTCAAGCTTAAAGCATATCCTTTGACACCTGTATAGTCTCTCAGAATGTCCACCAGTTTGGGGCTGAAAGGCTAAACTCAAATCTAATCGAGTACCCAATCAATGTTGTAGGGTCCTCCAAAAGTGTGAATTGAACCCCAAACCCTGATATAACATGATAGAGATAAGTACCCCATGCAAGCTAACAATTTTATGGATGTGGATCCTAGCCAACTACTCCAAGACTGTAACTAGTCCTCACTAGAATGAAAAAAGCTGATTTGGTCAATCTATCTACAATCACCCAAATGGAGTCAAACTTACCCAATGTCACAGATAATCCAATCACAAAATCCATGGTAATGAATTCCCACTTTCACTCGGGAATGGACATCTCCTACATCGAATCTCCTGGCCTTTGATGCTCTATTTCGCCTGTTGGCAATTCAAAGCCATGAACTCTGCATTGTCCCTCTTCATCCCACACTACTCATAATATTGCTTCAAATTATGGATCAGCTTGGACACTCCTGAGTGAATAGAGTACTTGGCACGATGTGCCTCCTTTAAGATCATACACATCCAATCACCTATCTTAGACACATAAATGCACCCACTGGTCCTCAAAACACCCTATGAGTAAAGAGAAGCCGACTTGGTTCACCCTTCAACACCTTGTCCCAAATTGTACATAGCTTATCATCGTCAAACTAGTGTGCATGGTTTTGGTCCATCAAGGAAGATCTAGCCTCAATAAAGGACAATACATGGTGAGGTGGAGAAATATCAAGTTGGATCAACTGGTGAGCTGGGGATTGAGCCTCTAAGGACAAGGGATTATCCTCCATCCTAAAAAATGCCAAGCTATCCATACTAGAAGCCTTCCAGCTCATAGTATCAGCAACCATATTAGCCTTGGCCAAATGATATAGAATGGTTATGTCATAATCATTCAATATCTTCAACCACCTACGCTGCCTCATGCTCAAATATGGCTGAGAAAAGATATATTTGAGACTGTGATGATTGGTAAATATCTTACAATGCACCCTCTATAGATATTATCTCCACAACTTCAACATAAATATCAAGATCGATAACTCTAGATCAGAGCTGGGGTAGTTCTTCTTGTGCACCTTCAATTGGCATGAAACATATTCTATAATTCTCCCCTTCTGCATCAATACACCACCTAAATCCATGCTAAACGAATCATAATAAATCACAAAGGGTACACCCTCCACGGGCAATGCTAGAATAGGTGTTGAAGTCAACAACTCTTTGAGCTTCTAGAAGCTCGCTCACACTCCTCGGTCCACAAAAATGGTACCTCCATCTAGGTGAGTTGGGTCAATGAAGCTACAATAATAGAGCATCCTCGAACAAATCTCTGGTAATACCTTGCCAAATCAATAAAACTCTTAATCTCCATCATAGAAGTTAGTCTCACCCATTCCCGCAAGACTGCCACCTTTGCTGAATCTACCATAATACCATCCTTTGTCACCACATGCCCCAAGAAAGATACGGACTCAAGCCAAAATTTACACTTGAAGAATTTAGCATATAACTTCTCTTCTTTCAACCTTTGAAGTACAGTCCTCAGGTGTTGAACGTGATCTGCCTCATTCCTGGCATAAAAAATTATTTAGTCAATTCTCATCTTAAATATCATGCAGTTTAATAATTAACAAAAATATAAGATAAACATAATAACATTTAATTGATATTGAAATTTATGCAGAAAATCTTGTTCTTACCAAATTTGGAGAGTAGTTTTCTAAGACTTGTTGACTTAACTATGATTATAATATTTGTTGACATAATATAATCTTAACCTTTTGAAATTGAATAGGACACATGTCTCTCATCTAGAAGTGCACTTGACGAAATAGAGGGAAAGTGTAATGGAGGGGAGTCAAATCCAAATATGAGTCATCATTTATTTATTTACTTATTTTGGACTCACTGTTTTATTGCCTTAAGTTTATTTGTTTTCATTCTATTTAATTTTATTTATTAATTTAATAAAAAATTTTGATATTTATTTTTTATTTTTAAGATATCAAGAAAAAATAATTACATTTTTCTTTGTCTTAATTTTTTAATTAGCATTAATTACTTATTTTCAAAATTTAATACTAAATATCAATTAATCAGGATAGAGTGGTAAAATGAACAAGTTGTGCGCTGCATAGGACTATTTTAGACCTTTTTTCTTTTTACGTCCATCAACAGTTGTGGAGCTCAAATGGCTATTTAAGCTACATTCATCTGACTTATATGGTAAAATTCTACTCATTTTATATTAATGGTATTTATCTGTTTTTCTCCATAACTAATGTTTGTGAGATTTTGCCCTCGTTTTATTTTAATATCAAAGGCCAACATTTTTTTTGGATGATGATTAACATTGGGATTAAGCATTTTTCTTTCTTTTCTCTTTTATGAAAGATATAAAAGGAAAGGTTTTAAATGTAAAGTATTTAATTTGACTAGTAATTTTTTTGAAAGATGTGTTTTATTTGACTCTATTTTATTGTAAAATATTTAAAAATTTTGACTCTCCAATGTTTTTAAAATGGGAAATGAGTAAATGGAACATAATAGACATGGACAAAATTTAGAGGATTTTCTATTTCAGTGGCTACATCGTTTGTATTGTGGCGACTGAAAATCTTTGAAAGAATTATTCATTTTTGGGAGGTTTGTATGAATTGAATCAGTGCTGCTAAAAATTATCTTTTGGGTAACATTTTTAAAATGTTTTTTCTAGTTTATGTTGAAATATATGATATCTGGCAAATATATGTATTCTAAAATCTGGTAATAGTCATTTCATCAAATAATTTATCGCAAAATATTCTTATCGTTCAAACTAATAGAGTATTAGCAAATTAAGATACTTAAAAGATATACAAAGTAATTTTGATTAATATTCCATTAAATATCTTTTTCAATGACAGATAAAGCTCGATACTTACCTTGTTCAAGCTAATTCAGACACTATGATTATAAAAAAAATAAAAAAAGGAGTGTTCAACACTTAAATAAAGCATAATATGTAACATCAGAGTAGTAGTAAATATCTATGCGTATAGAAAGTTCCACTGGCATTAATCATTAGTTGCCATGATAATACTTCCAACTATAAACTTGAATATCTTTTAGCTTCATTAACTTCATATGTATAGACGTTTTGCTTTCTCAATACATCTTTTTGTTATCAAGAAGGTACTGCAACATTATAAAGGAATAATAATAGTTTTTATTGTGTATATAATCCAAATATACTTGTTTTAGTAACGTAATGAAAGCTTTCACATGGTTGGTAAAGTTGCAACGTGATAAGGAGACCACAGGTTCTGGCAGTGGAAACAACCTCTCGCAAAAATGTAGGGTAAAAATGCAAAAAATAGAATATTTTGGTCCAAACAATCTCTAGACTCCACAAAGACGGAATCTTAGTGCACCAAATTTTCCTTGACTGAAGGAATTTAGTCTTTAGGAAAATCTTTTTATGCTAACATTCTGTATATCTTTCCACAAGTTTCAATGTTGTGCAATAATAATTGATGATATCATCACATCCTCCTCCTTAAATACAATGGTGCTAAGCTATTATAGGTTACAAAGCCACTCTTGTATCGATCTTGTCGATATGGACTAGAGTTTAATTGAATTTAGGAAAACTTCGATATGGCGGGCAAACTTCAGTGCTAAGACTAGGTTAATCTCATGTGGTGAGACAAACCTAGTGAGGATATTGAGTCCATGCTAGATTTCAGCAGTTTTGATAATTCTAAATAGAATTGGGTTCAAAACATTGCACCAGGTGAAGCGAAGTATGTGAAGTGGCATAAAGGGCATAGATTCATTTAACAGGAAGATCTTATCCAGAGTTGAAACAAGACTCCTACTAAAATAAATAACCAATGGTACAAGTTGCGAAGGACTCTCCTATCAGGACTCTTCTAGGAGGCAATATATATACAAGGTAAATGCTAAACCCGCAAATGCTAAACCCTAGAATAGCATTTTTGCAATCTGAAAATGTAGAACCCAGCAACAACACAACCTGCCTTTTGGTGAACACGAAGTTGAAGAAAAGAGGATCTAGAGTTAGGTTTTCTCTCTAATGTTACATTGTCCTATTTAACATTATTGTTGAGTGACAAATAGTTGTAAGTGAGGATTTATGTTGAGAGAGAATTTGTGTGAGGAGTGAGTTTGGATTCTTACAATGTTAGAATTGATCACTCTTGATCAGTTATATGTGTAGTGAGAAATGAGTTAAATATTGCAAAGTTGTAATCTTGACATTGCTCATTTTATAGTAGTGAAGGTGCTGAAATCCTACAAGTTGTATGTAGTGGTTGTTTCTCCCTTGAGCAAGGAGTTTTTCCTCATATCGTGTGTTCTTTCTGTTATTTTGTGTGGATGATCTGAACTAGTATCTATGAAGAACTTGGTTCTTGTTAATGGTAGGGTACAAAGCTTTTTAGTCCATATATAAGAGAGCCTTTTGAGGCACTGGGGTATGTTGTTGTTGTTGTTATATAAGAGAGGGTGTATGTGACGCCCTTCCAAGGATAAAAAGTCCTGCATCGACGAAACATAAGAGAAATGTTACGTATATAAGTAAGCAGACCTCTCACACCATAGTCATGTGTTTTAAAACTGTGTGAGCCAATGCCTAAAGTGGATACTATCACTAGCGAATTGGGTTAAAGATGTTATTAGAGCCACTTATGTATCAGTTTTGTTGATGTAGGCCAAAGTTTAAATGAGTTTCCTCAAATTCGGATAAGGCAGGGCAAACTTTAGTGAGAATATTGACTATATAAGTAAGCATCCCTTCCACCATATATAGTAACATGTTTTAAAATTGTGTTGACTTAAGCCCAAAGAGAATAATATCATTAGTTGACTAGGCCTTTATATGCTTCCTTCCTGATAACATGTCCCTCACTACGCTTCCAATTTCATCCTCGAGTCATAATCTTACCTAGCGAGTGATGTCATTGCTTGAGCCTTGCAATTATTGCTCATCACTTACTCATTCAATAGGATTTGGAGCTTGTTGGTTTTAGATCAATTGCAAGATCAAGAGTAGGATAAACGCGTAACTTCTTAAATGTATGTGTAGCCTCTCAATTATATATGTGATCGTCAACACACCCTATTAATCTAATATCACATATGAACTGAAATGTATGTAGAAGGGAACGGTAAAACATCTAATAAAACATTGAGTTATTCATTAAGTGGAAAGTTAAAATTAAAAAACTATAACGTTGTTAAAAAAAAAGCCATACGAGGCTTCGTTAGGAATTTTACAAAATGAAACATGACATGAATATGTTATCTATGGAACTCCTGAGATACACATGAGACAAGGTCACGGCTGTACCCAAAAATATACGAACTATCACTTCATAAGCAAAAGTGCTTTACTGATAAATAGGGTTCACCGCAAGCCAGTGGAATGAGCGAAATACCTACAAGGATCATTGCTACGTTGAGAGTCCACACTTGTATCAGAAAAAGATGCAGTACCTTGACAAAATAGAAGAGAGTACATTTGAAATAGTACTCATATGATTAACTGAACCCATATATAAAAGAGGGTGGTGCTTCTTGGGTCATTGATTTCACATGTCTTGGCTTAACAAAACCAGTTAGCTAATGCAATCTGTGTTCATGTGGTCCCTTTATTAATACCTGATATAAATTGTCCTTGATTCGCGGGACATACCATGTAGTACAATACAAATATTTGGTACCTTTGAGTAGGTCACTGAATGATTTGTTCCTTTTGTAGTTAGTAGCAGTGCAGAAACAGAATATAAAATCAAATTATATAAAACTATCTGAGTCCACCGAATTCACAAAGGAATTTAGTATCTTCACTGTACCCAAGGTTGTGGATTACTTCCTCCCAGGATAAAATAGATAATAACATATCACAAAAGAAGTGATACCTCAAACTTTTCTAATTTCAGTGAACTAAAAGAACCATCAACGGATTCACACACAGACATAAATTTTATTTGTAAGAAAATGTATACAGAAGAGAAAATTCAATATCACGAAAATGCAAAGAGTTTCTCTATTTATAGCTACCGTTAGGTGCAAATACACCCGTTCTAAACAGAATTATCTGTTTAGAATAGGCATGGAATCTTTTGAAAAAGAAGATGTCTGTTCTAAAAGAACTTTATGCGCGAAATTTGAAAGTCTGTTAAATTCATTAATTTCACAAAAATTAACTTAATTAATAAATAATTCATAAATTGATTTAATTAAGAAATAATTTACGAACTAATTAATAATTCACTAAAATTAATATCAAGAAAGGAAAATGTTGAGATTAATCAAATAAATTTTGTCCAAAAAATTTATCAATCAAATCATTTGCCGAAGCCATAGCTGGAGCCAAGCGACCAACGATGGCGGCGGTGTGAGGGGGTCCTCTCTACTTGACTTTTTAAGAGTTAGAAGAAGTGTTTCCTAATATAAGGATACTTTTTCCTCTATTCTACCAATGAGAGAGAAATGACTCTTTATTTTTCCTTTACTTTGTTCCCCCCACATTTCGTTATTCTTTCAATCTTCATTTTTCAATTCACACTTTATTACTTAAATAAAATATGATTGCCAATGATTAATGTTGGGTTCTATTGATGAAATGTGCATGGAAAATGAAGGGGAGAAAATGGAGGGAAAGTGAAAATGTAATTTCACTTTTGGGAAGAACATTTTGAGAGAAAGGAACTTTCAAGTGCTAAATTATAGAAGCACTTCTTCAGTGAAATGGCTGAGTAGAAGATAAGTGTCACGCTGCTGCTCGACATTATTTTTGGGCAGTTCTGACCCATGCATGTTTGAACTAGTGCAACATTTTTTTGAACCATTGTTTCCTTCCTGAAGTGGTATTCTTCCTCATATAACGAGCACAAAATGAAATTTCCAAGTTAATAACTCTAGGGTGATCTACCTTGAGTGTGTTACAGATTCAATGAATTTGAGGTACCTCTATTTGACTAAAGGGAATTATTTTATCCTGAGAGGATATATTCCATACATACTAAAAATTCAGTGAACTTGATTCTTAACTCTATCTTCATCTCTTTCTTGTTGGTTTTCTATTTCCAGAAATAGTTTGAATATAGATTTTTTTAAAACACAATAACAGTGAATCGTCCTTGATGGATAACATATTCATCTTTCAAAATTGTTATATTCCATCAGATGCAAGGGATGGCATGTTACACATATTACGAATAGACAATATTAAATTCTAAAGTTCTCAACTCTCAAGTAAGTTTGAATTCAGTACAGGTGCTATAATGATATCTTCTATATCATTAAGGGACTTGATTAAGCAAAAGCTTTGACAATTTACTCAAAATATGTTGTTGTTTGTGAGGTCCTTTTATCAATTCCTACTTGTTTTGAGAGCAGTTCACTAGTCCCAAGTCCAAATTTATTTTCACTCTATACTTGCCTCGTATTAGGATATTGTGTTGCTTTTCGCTCGTAAGGATGTTTGCTTTACTGACTTGTTAAAATTTTAGGTTGAAAAAAGTTTAACATTAATGCATATTGCACTATGGTTGGATGTTTCTTTTTTTTTTTTTTGCTGCAAAGATAAAGATTGTATGATCATATTTCCTTAAATGGACAAATTGACTAGAGAGATTTATTTTGTGCAACAAGGTTTACGCTCTAACCGCACCAGGTTGTGTTTGTTGTTCTCAAAACCCCCTATGTAACTAATGACATTTTGTTTCTTCATTCTTCATATAGTAATGTCGATTCTATGTGGCAAAAGAAGCTGAGCAGACTTTGATAGCATCTAGATCCCTTTCATTGCAAAAATTAGAAGACTCAATACGACCTTCACTTAAGTTGGATCAAGAGTTGGTCAGCTACTGAATTTCTTGTCTTTTCTATTGAGCATGCAGGAAAAAATTTATGAAATTTGCGGTGATGTAGGTCTTCATGAAGCAATCATTGCTTGTTGTGAGTGTAAAAATGTTGTTGTGCACCAGTAAGTTTTCTCTATCTCTCACAATTTTTAGCAAGAAAGGGCAGTCAGACTAGATAAAAGCTATGACTTTCTGATCTGTACTTGCTTTATCGCCTTGTGCCATATCTACACGTTCTTTGTAAACCTCAAACATTTTCCCAATCCCCAACCCCTTCTTTTTTGGTTGACTTGCCATTTATGAGGAAGAAATTGATCTTTTTACAGAAGGGGTTGCGCCTTTTGAAGGAACTAGCTAGTTAGATTATGAACTTTGCTTCCTTTTCTTTGAATCTTAAATAGGGATGAAAAGTATGGAACTAAAAGCGTAAATTGAAGTGATAATACCTCTCACATAGAGTAAGGACCTCTTCGAGTTGCCTAATCTTTCTGACATTCTTCATTAACAGATCATAATGGTATTGGATATATTTGGTTCCACCTAAAGGATACATTGATTCTTTCATCAGCATATTGTGGAATTTAATTCTCTTAAACACTATTTGTATCTTTTACGCATACTTAGCCCTCTTCCTGAATTTCAAAAAAAAAATTATTTTTCTCTTCCTTTCAGATATTGCGTGTTGGGATATTATGAAGATGAACCAGTGGATTGGTGGTGTGAAGAATGTGATATCAGAAACGGGGGTACTATTTTATAAGGACTCGGATTTTCAATCTTATTTATGTTGTTTAAGTCCGTCATGGGCCCCCTACGGCAAGCCAAGTTCAAAGGAATTTTCGTTGGCTAAGTTCGACACAAGTACCGGTAGAAGGTTCAACTTTAAACAAGCACAACTTTTAGCACATTTAGAACTGGATGGACCACAATGTCAAATGAAATCCATTTGAGTTAGCTTTCCAATGCACTTGGTTTCACCTTATTTCGAGTTCGGATGAAGGAGTTATGACCGTTTTCCTGAGACCCTCCCCGTGCAGTGAATCCCCACGGGCACCTGTATGGGCAGTGGTGACTTGTACGGGTCGTGTGAAGCATGTAAGACTGGGAAAAACCATTTTGAGCCTAAGGCATGGACCATGACCAGTGGAACGGGTCGTGAGGCTTGCCACTGGTCGTGAGGAGGGGTGTGAAGGTGAGTAAGGGAGGCTTGGTATGCATGGAGGTGAGTTTGAGGCTAAGGCATAGATCACGACCACCCACATGGGTCGTGGCAGGTGGCGCGGTTCGTGGCCCTTGGCATGGAGCCTTGGAGACATTTTCCAGAACCAAGTATGGTGCCATGAGTCTCCACATGGGCTGTGAGGCTCCACATGACCTGTGGAGGCCTCCGTGGTCGCGAAAAGACGTCTTTTTCCAATCGATTTCCAACTTTAATTTTTAGACTAAATACCTTCTCACGGGTACTCCACACGACCCATGGAGTTCCACATGACCCGTGGGACCTTCCATGGGGCACCACTTTGCCAAATTCTCTATCCGATCACTAATGACGTTTTCGCAAATTTTAAGTATTCTAATGACTTTTTTTATACTTCCAATGCTATCTTAACCTTACTAAAAGACCTAAACAATATTCCAAAGGATCAAACTCATTACTCTCATCTCAAATACACTCTCCATTCTGTCAAGAGCCTCCACCAAGACCCCAATCCCAATTCCAAGGAAACTTAAGAACAAGTTTAGATTCCAAGACCCACTTCCGAGCTTCCATTCTTTCTAAACTCAATTTCAAGGAACTTAAAGTCTAAGGTATGTGGGTTGATCCTTGATTTTCTTTCAATCAAGGAGATCCAAAATTATTTTTAAGCAATCTCATGCATTTCTAGTTTACTTTAAATTCGGGGTTTTTAAGATTATGAATCCTAAATTTCTAATTATGCGTGGGTAGTATTTATTTGATGATTTTAATGTGATTTAAGCTATTACATGAGGATTTTTTTGGGGTTTATGGAATTTCAAGTATGCACGTCCCCTTTAAGACTTCTAAATGCACGGGTAATTACACTATGAATTTAAATGTGGAGTTAATTATATTTTCAATTGAATTTCATATTATATTGTTGAATTTAGATTGAATCCTAATTACTCATGTCATTGTCTCATCATCCATAGCATATGCATTCATGTACATGGATTATTCTGAGAAATTAGCTTATGGGTTAGTCCTAATTATGTTCTATGATATGAGTTTTGATAAAATGTTGGTTATGGCAATATTGTGATCACATATATGTCTTTGATTTTGTCTCTTTGAGAATTTTGGGTGCTTGTACCATTTTGTATATGAATGTGCTATTCCTACGCATGAGTGTATAGACTATGAAATTATATTTTGTCCTTTAAGCCTAAGAATGCATTGAAATGGTTTAGGAAATGATTTACGTCATTTGAAAGTATGTGTATATATATATATATATTCATGTGGGGTGACGACTTAGCACCAATGGATTGGGGGTGTTAGGGCTATCCCCAAGGGCCCTCTTTCTTTTCTTGAACTATGTGCCTAGCATAGGTTTCCTATCCAAAGAGGGAGTTGTCCTGTAAGGAGAAGAAATGATTTGATTTGTGATTTTTTGAAAATACTATCCGAAGAGGGAGTTGTCCCGTAAGAAAGGTTACTTTATATGAAGAGGGAGTTGTCCCATAAGGTGAAGTATGGTCTACCCTTGGCAAGCAGATCACCTCTTTACCGATGAGGGGATTTCATCAGGATTCTAAGTAATAGCCCACTCGGTTTTACTTATGTCGGTTGAGGTCACATCCCCAATATATATATTAAGTGCATCATTTGCATTTTAGGCATCATGACTTTTATAGCATCTCGTTATATTACATTCTTTAATATTCAACTCTTTCGATATTATGTCCCTTGTCTTTTAACGTTGATATGCGGGTTTTGGTAGGTTACATGAATTGCACCCTAGATACTTAGTACATTCAAATGTACTAATACATACTCTTGCCTACATGATTTTACCATGTAGGGACTGAGAACTTTGACCATCCACCATTCGACGTTTACCTCAGATTCTGGATTTACTTGTAATGGTGAGTCCTATTTTTCAAGGACGAACCACCATCTATCTACCTATGTTATTTATTTCTCCTTATGTTTTGACAGTGAGACCGAGGTATGTCTTGGCCCCAACCCATCTATGTAGAGGCATTGTTAGACACCTTGTAAACCTCTTTACGCTATATGTTATGTGTTACTGTTAAGTCTAAGTTATGTATTTGGTTATCTTTAAGTACCGATATATGATTTTCTCTCATGTTGATGGAAAGATCCTAAGTCCCGAATTGCCACCATAGCGTCAGTCCTATGTACCCGCCCTTTAGTGTTTATGTGCTATGTGTTATGTGAACTCATGTTGACTTTTCCCCATGATGTCCCATAGTGTGAGTCCTACTTTCCCGTCCCTTAGAACTATGTGTTGTTTGTTAATTATGCTTCCGAACCCATGATGCGAGTTTTGGTATCTTGAGGCTTGTTTGGGGACTCTCGAGTTCCCATACGCCATGTCACATCTAGGCCCTAGGTCCGCACAGTAACATGTTTTCATCAAGTAGACTAGAAAATGAGCATTTTTCAGGGATCCACATTAAAGGCTTTAGAAAAGATTTGTCAAAGTAATGTGCAACCAAAGAAACATAGTAAGTTTCCCGATCTATACTTCCTTCCAACTGATGTAGCCTATTTTTTAGGTCCAGTGGTTCTACCATTCTAGAGCATGGCAGTCTTGATGTTATGAATGAGAGTCGAAGGATGAATTCAGTTAGATCACACCTTTATGATCCTGCTATTGTTGCTTCTTGGAAGTAAGAACCCTTCATGAATGCACATTAATTACTAACATAGGTTTATTTTCATATAAATATTGATCTTTCTCTTCTTCTTTGCAGTTTAGGGGAAGTTTTTACATCTTAGGTGCTCCAGAACTTGTACCAGGGATATTCAATAATTGTATCTAGGCTCATCCTCCTTCTAGAGTTAGGCATAACGTGTACAAGTTCTCCCGGCTATTGCCTGATACTCTCAAATTTGAACTAATTACGCGTGGAGACATCTGGGCAAGTATATTCAACAACCTTTGTCCAGGCAAAGAAGACCTAGGATTGTATTTCTTTGCAAGTGGGAGTGAAAGGTCAGGTTCTGCCTTACATATCTATTCGAAGAGGGATAGAGGTTGCAAGTACAAGTGTGCCCTTGACCAGGAATGATTTTATTAGAAATTGATTTGCATTTCCCATTGTATGCAGGTCTGATAAATATATTGCTCTGGTGGAGTTCATGGGTACCAAAGATTTGGTGATGAGAACAGTTATATATGATGTTGAGCTGCTTGTATTTGCATCCACAGACCTGTGCAGTGATTCTCAAAGTAAGTTTACAATCTCTATATTCTTTCCTCATTTTCTTATTCCCTTTCAATGAATTTTTATGTATATGTATATTCATAGAAGATCAATCTTCCTGCCTATATAGAATATTATGCCTTTTTAAGTTGGAAATACTTGTGTGGTTTCGTTGAGTATAAATGCTTTAATGCATAAAATCATCAGGTCAACCTGTAGAAGTACTGATTGTACATTCTCTGATTTTTATGAGAAAGACTAGATCAATTATATGTTCCTTTTGTGCAAATGGGGGCTGGAAAAAATGTAACTTGGATTGTCTTATCTATAGTTTATATGCCTTGTATATAAGTTTTTTTTTCTAAAAAAAAATTACCCTTTATAGACTTTCATGAGTCAGATATGTTGTTCTATTCACCAACCAAGAAAAATGCATCACTTTCAATGGAGCTTTGCTTTCCAGATTTTCTTGTACTGACAGCTTTGTACTTGCCGTCTGGGGGAGTCAAAAGGAAATATACTGATCACTTTCGTGCGAACCCCTTTCCATATAATGGGATCTTCATACTCAATCTTCAAAAGGAAATTCAATAGCTCTAGTGATTAGTGACTTCTCAATCATTCAATAGTTTTCTAAACGAAAAGTTCCAGCCTTGCTAACTCCAAGTATCGTCAATTGTAGTCTCTGGTGACTGGCTTAGATTAACATATCTAGAGACAGCTCTTTTAGAGGGCCATGTCTAGCCCATTGTCATGACAAAAGGAGATTCTTTTTCCATTCCCCACAGAAAATCTCACATTTGTCAGTAGATTTGGACATTGAACTTTGATGAACCCCCATAGTTTATGTGTCTTGAATTTAAGTTTAACTTGTATCATGCAGGCATTTGAAAAGTCACAAACACTATTTCATTGGCATATATAAGATATATGTCACACACTTGCCTTCTATTGTGTAGTTTTTCTTCATTAAAAAAAAGGAACAGAAAAGAAAGAGAGAACCTTGCTAATTTGCTTTGTTATGTATTTGCCCGAGTTCTCTTGATTCATACTTTAGCATTCATCAAAATCCTTCAAGATGTGATTCTTTTAAGAAGATTTTCTGATAATTCTGGAGCTGCATCTCACCTTGTGGGTGTTCTTGCAGGATGGAATGGCGAGCACCTCCTGTGGGGATTATTTTACCTCAGGGGAATAGATACAGTCGGATGTGCTGAAGAGCCCAGCAACTCAGCAACAAATTGATTGATAAGGATATAGACATGCTAGGAGGAGAAGATGTTTGGCATGGAGGGTTATCAAAATGAGGTTGAAATGGAGATAGACATGATAGCTGGATAAAATGTAGGAACATTGGACATTATTGTTGTCTCGATAACTACTAGAAATGGCTTTTGTACCTCTTTAAAAGAAACTGTTACTGCTGCTACCCGCAATGGGTCTGAATCAGTTAATCCTTCGGATTCAAGAACCTCCCTGGGTTGCGAGGAACTGATTTTAGTAATCAAACGTGAGTTAATATATGCACTAAAGAATCATAAACTACAATATTGAGTCAAACTCAATATCATTATAGAAGTTCATACTTTATTTAGTACTAAATAAAGCTATTATTTCTCTTTTGTGTTTATTTTTTAGTTAGAATTGCTCTGTGTCTTCCTACATTATTTGTTCGTATCTGCACTGACTTGTCTTCTTCGGCATTTAGCCTCAGAGCTACCTGTTTAAGTTTTGAGTGTTGGAATGCAATTCTATCGATTCTATCAGCTTAAGAATGCCGAATCTGGTCTAAGAGAACTTACAAAACCGAATTTGGAGATAAAACGGAAATGTTTGACCTAAAGTTGCATTTTCAGTTCATTTTGGATCATAGTTTGACTTTGGTCAACACTTGAAGTTCGAAAGCTCAAATAGAAAAATTCTGATAGTTTCAATGGTTCCGGTGGTAAAACTAATGCCAGAAATGATCTTGTTGTAATTTTTAGAGCTTACGAGGTTATTTTGAGTATTTGAGTCCTTAACTAGTTTTAAATGATCATTCTTGGGTTCTGGGTTGAGGAGACCTTGGAATCGAATTCTGACGGTTCCATGAGTCTGGAGCGTCATTTCTGGTAAGTTTCCATATTTTGTTTGTGCTCACGGGGTTTTGAACGAAACCTGAAGGTCTATTTTGTGAAACTCTATGCTGAGTTGTTGATATCTAGATCAGCTAGATTGTACTCCGTGATCACGCCTCTATCTACACGTTTGCAGAGATCAAATTGTTTAGACCTCTGCATTCATGGAAAAGGGGTCCGCATATGTGGAGTTATGTAAGCTTTGCCTCTGTGTTAGCAGGGTAGGCCACGCATTCGCGAACAATGCTTTGCGTTCAAGGAGCATTAAATTGCCTGAACAATGAGCTCTTTTAAGTGACAAGTTTTATTTCTATTCCATCATTTCTAATATTCCAAACTTTATTTTTTTTAGAGATTCTTCAAAGTTTTTCAAAGCAAATCTATAGGATAACTACTTTCTAACATATTTCTTTAATTTCCATTGGTTAAATTATGTTTTTAACTTAGAATTTGGGTTTTTTCGGTTGAGGAAGAGGTTTTTAATTGGGAAATTTTTGGATTTTGATTTCTAGTGCTAAATTAATAATTTTGACCTTATTTTAACTCCATTTTCAAAATGGTTTTCACCATTAAAGTTCTTATTACTTCGGGAACGTTTTCATGCATTAATTTTTATATTTTCGGTGCGGTATGAGATTTTTGACTATTTTGTCATTTTCACCCAAATTGATTGATTTTAGTGTCATTAGATTTGTTATGTGATTGTGATACTATATTTGAATAGATTGTGGTGGTTCAGATTATCGAGAAGGCAGAAAAATCTATGGATTTGACTTGATTCGAGACTTTTTCTAAGGCAAGTGGATTTCTAACCTTTTGTTAAGTATGATTGAACCTTATATGCTCCTATGTGAATTGAATTGGGTGCTTTGGGTAGAATTGTATCATCATAGACTTTGACCATAAATTTCGGATTGAGTAATTATTCATATGGTGAAATCTTGCCTCGTGAATTAATTATGGAGTCATAATATATCTGATCTTGTGAATTATTTGATATTGATATCGAGATGGAACCTATATTGAGATATGAATGATATTGATAGTGTGATGATATTGAAATCATTATAATATTGAAATTTTGATGAAACTAAGATTGCATACATTGCATTCACTAATAACTGTCATTGATACTTGTGATGGTTATGATCGAGAAATGAGTAGAGTAACATGCGGATTGGTGGCCAAGGTCTCTATTAGTCGATGATTAGACGAGGTTGTGGCTGCAAACTGAGGTAATATGCTGGCTGATATTGTGCCCGAGGTCTTTTTCGGTCGGGTGAGCATTAGCTGAGGTCATTTCCGGCAATGTTCACGGATACATGGTCCTTCTGTGGCCCCCATGTGTTCCGTTCTCACATAGACATGATCAACGGATATGTATTGTAGGATAAATATACATTACGATTATTTGATATTGCATCCCATTATATACATCTCATGGCATCCACTCCATCTCATATCATTCTTTCTTTGATATTATTATATGTTTTGCGTGGAAGTTGTGAATGTCACGAACCAACCCAAGGACTGTGATTAGTGCCGATTGTGCACCCAGACAAACACTAAACTGGATTTTCAACTATAACAGCTAAGGAATCTACCGAAATTTCAGCAGAGTTTCCTTTGTTTTACTGATTAACTGAACCTTCATACAGCACCTAATATACAACAAACATCTATGCACATATATATGTATGCGGGCCGACAAGGTCACCGCTGCGGTAGAACCGCCCAATAAAAGTACCATACATACGAAATCATATCACAGGTAATATCCCATACCCACATGTATCCACAGACCTCTAAACATACA
>JAABOM020017315.1:0-18856 GCA_011800125.2 Solanum clarkiae | reverse complement strand
GCAGATCACTTATTGATTTTAGGTAGGTTGTGGCTATGTTACTGGTATTTTGCTAGTATTGTCTTTTTTAGTGATTCAGGACAGGTACTTTAGGTTGGATTGGCTTGCCTTTGGGCGGGATCTAACAAGTGTCATCATGACCTGAAAGATCGGATCGTGACAATTAGGAGGACTTTTGGATATGTTACGACAAGGAGAAAGAGAAGCTTCAAAAATAGGTAGATATAGAATACTTCTACATAGCTTTACTAGAGACCCCAGAGGCACGACCCATCGATATATGGATGCTATTGCCTTAGTACAATGTTTTGGAGAACTTGACATATTTTTGACAATGACATGTAATCCCACGTGGCTTGAAATAAAAGATAACATTCTACCTACAGATGAAATACAAAATAGACCAGATCTAATGACCTTGAAGGTCATTTTTGGTATTTTTGATCAAATTATCATTCTATCCTTGCGAAAGTTTCCTTGAATAATTTTTTGTCAAGTCGAAAAGTTAAATTTTGAAAACCTTGTAAAAAGTTGGAGTTTTGCTAAAGAATAAGTTTTTGAAGGCTTAAAGTTGGATATTTTTGAGTTTTGAAGTCATTTTGAGTTTCATGCATTGGAATATGATTCTGCTTATTCCATCAGCTCCAAAATACTGAATCTGATCTAGGAGAACTTGCACGTTTGAATTTGGAGTTAAAGCAGATATTTTATGGCCATAGTTGCATTTTTAGTTCCATTTGGATCATAAGTTTGACTTTGGTCAACATTCACAATTTGGAGGCTTGGATTGAAATTCCGTCATTTTTGATAATTTCAAATGATGAAACTAACTCTAGAAATAACTTTGTTGTAATTTTTAGAGCTATCATAAATATTTTGAGTTTTTTAGTTCGAAACTAGTTTAAACAATTATTCTCGAGTTCCAAACCAAGGAGGTCCGAAACTCGAATTCTAATGGTTTCATTGAGTGCAGAATGTCATTTTTTGTCAGACTTCATGTTTGATTAGTGTCCACGAGGTTTCGAATGAATTCGAAAAGTCTAGTTTGCATTTTTTGCATGTGTTGTGTGTTGCTGATTTTTACTGTTTCTGGTGCAGGAGGAAATTGTTGTCCGCATTCGCACCTCAATCTTCACGTATGCAGAGGTCAAATTGATTATACCTTTGCGTTTGCGAGAGAAGATTCACTGTAACTATCCAACCTAGGGCCTAGTTGTCATGCGATAATGAGACACCTGAAGGTACCTCACGCAACCCATCTTACATATCATGAGCATTCATAGTTATAAAATGCTAAGATGAAATAGAAAACTAGTTGAAATGGGGCTAAAGGCTACAACTTAAAAGTAAAACATCCATAAATAAGAATGTGATACAACCATGACATATGTGTCGAACAATACTTCTAACATAACTTGGCCGGAGCTAAGACACATTCAAGCTCACCCTCAAAATACAATCGTATCAAAAGGTATTATACATTTGAAAACTAAATTATCTTAATACATCAAACTAGAAATAACACTAGCATGTCGTCCCTGAACTTGAGGACTCACTAACTTCCGTTGTGACACTCTGATTCTAGCCATGTGTAGTAACGGATATAGGATTTAAAGATTGCAATCACGCAATAAAAATACATAGCTACTTGAACATATCAATAAAAAAATAAATGATAAAATAACGATTAATATTATTATAATAAAAAAATGTATAATCTCAAGTCACCGTGACCTAGTTGTTATGTTACCAATAGAAAAAGAGACTTTTGGTCTTAAAGTCATAATTGTGCTCGATGACTTTTCGTATGTTGAAAATGATGAATGATAGCATCATTGTTTATAGTTTTGAATATCTTTTGCTCTACATAGCAAACCAAACGACATTCAAAAGTTCATTATTGATACTACTATGAAGTTCATTTTTGATGTAGTTTATGGATGTGAAAGCTCATTTTGCAGAAGCAGTAGCAACAGGAAGAATGAGAGTCAATTTGATAAGCAAATAAGTGGCCAAATTTGATGCAAACCTGACTGCGTTAATAATTTATCAAGGTCACTAATTCCCTTTAAGTTGAAGAACTTCTTGTCAGAACCACAAGCATAAACTATAAAACTATCAAGTTGACAACTGAGATCTTGAAACTTATTGCTATCAAACCTATTCATATAATATTCAGCCAACCTTATTATCCTGTCCTTCTCAAAGCTACCAAATGAATTGACTGAATTCAAGTTCGCTATTCCAAGAAGTAAGTCACTACTCACAACATCAAAATGATTATTAAGCTCTTGAAAATGCAACTCAATAACAACATAAAATATCTCAACAGATAAATGATGAGAATATGTAACATCAAGAGCTTTATGCTTCAACTTTCCTTGAAAGTAGCTACCATCCATCTCTGGAATCATTATCTCTTGTTTATCACAAAAAGATGAGATATCATTCATTAGTGAATCAAATTCATTATCCCTTATATTTGTAATCTTTTTCTTTGTAAGAGAAAGAAATCCCACAGCATTAACAATATCTTGATCCATCCTTCATAACGAGGAGCTTAAATTTGTCATCTTTCCACATCAAGTGCAACATAAATTCAACCACATCCAGTTAATTCGAGCATATAAGCAACTGATGAAAATAGAACAATAAGGTTATCCAATGTTCTCTAATGGGAACCCCAAAGAGTATCACCTGGACGTTGAAGTCTATGTTCTTGATTTAATCCTCGACCGATATACACTTCACCTGATATAAATAGCTCCTTTAATTTTCCATCTTGATGTTCTCGATGTAAATCCATGTGCTTAAGAGATGCTCCAACAGTATTTTACACATTAGCAAATAAACAAAACAAATTATCTACATTTGAATCCTTATTTACAAGAGTTACAAGTGTTAACTGTAATTGATGGGCAAAACAGTGAATGCAATATGCCGATGAAGACTCATTCAAAATCAAAGTCTTAAGCCCATTTAGCTCCTCTTGCATGTTGATGGATCCATGCAGTAATATACTTCATATAACTAAGCATGCATCACAAACTACATGATTAAGTAAACTTTCCATAACTTCACAACATACATAAACCTTTAACCTAAAATAGAATAGGGAACTTGAGCTTTATGAAGGAAAGAGCCTCACAAATCAAACCCACATACATTATCTGAAGATCTTTGGATTAAATCATGGGCTTTGATGGAGGAATCTCAAAACCCTAGCTTTTGCCTTCAATGGAGGACCTTAGGGAGGTCGAGAGGATTCAAGAATTAGGTTTTGGGAGGATGGTATAGGAATAGGGTCATTTGGGGGAGTATCAAATTGATATAGGGTGTGTACGAAGCCAAAACAACACGACATTAGGATCGAGGTGGGAGGAAAGGACAAAAACAACCTTTTGAAAATTGGCCGGAACATTTCCACGAAAGCCCATTCATGGGCTCAATCCACAGCCCATAGGGTGGGTCGTATGTACAGGCAGCTTGACAATGCTTCACTAAAATTAGCATAACCTTTTGTTTCGAACTCCAAATGAGGTGAAATCAATTACGTTGGAAAGATAATTAAAAAAACTTTCATTTTGTAGGTCGTCCAATATCTAATTCATTGTGTTCTAAGAGATATGATCATTTAAATTAGACACATATGCAAACTCGTGCTAGAACATAGGCAATTGGAATCATTTGTAATCGACTTGATGGAAGAGGGGCTTGGAATTATGGGAAGGGCAATGGAGGGGCTAGATAAGGCTGTTAAGGGTTTAAGGGAATTAGAATGGTTGAAAGTACCATTAATGAATTCGTCAGTCCAAACCACGAGATCCCAGTTTATGGACCGTACAAAGAAGCATGACTCATACTGTTATTCGTAAGCAAAGATCCAGAAACCATTATTTTTGGCTACAAAATCACGAACCATTTTATGAGCCATATATGGACTAACAATCTTGGTTGGACTCGTAGATTCCTTCCACACATAGCCATTTTTCTCATCCTCTTGGTCCCAATCCATGAAGGAATTCTACATGTCACATAATGTATTACGAGCCATATCGTTAGTTCGTAGATCACTTTCCTGAAACTCCAATTCATTTCAAGTCAAGTCCCTCAATTTAAAAACCTAACTGTGGGTCATAACTCCTTCTATGGGCCGCAAGTTGCTCTTCTCCAATTACTCCAAGTCATTTTTCAAGCCAACTTTTCTACACTCTTGGGCTTCTAAACTAGGAGTCGTTATAATATCCCTCCTTGGGAACATTCATCCTCGAATATTAATCAGCCAGCACAATAAGAGTGAAATGAACATGCATGTATAGTAACCCATCATGAATTCAAGTACATAAGTCCAACATGCCTTTCATACAAGGTTTAAAAATCTTTAACATCAAACATCATTTCAAATGCATACATAACATGTTTTCATAAGTGCACATAAGATTCTAATTAAGAACGAACTTCATGAATATGCATGTACTAAAGTGATCAAGTCATAGGTATCATAAATGATGCATGAGGTGGGACATGAAAACTACTGCCTTACCAATACCTTAACACAAGCACTTGCAAAAAAACATCAACCATAACATCATAATCATGAAACCATCTAGCATCAATCATTACCACATTTGGGAGGAACACATACTTTCCGAGTAAAGCATTTCAAGTTCTATCTCTTCCCTTCCTAGCGACTACTAGGCAATCTTTTCTCTTGTGTCCTAACTCGCCACACTCTTGTCCCATTAAGCAGTCTCCTAAATGCATTCTACCACATTTTTCACATGTAGGATAGGGGTCTCTCTCTTACTTCTAGGCTCTAAAGTCGTAGTAGATGATGATCCATCCTCCTCAAAATATTCCCTCTTTAATTCTGTCGTACTCTTCCACGCATTTTCGTCCTTACTTTGTTCTATATAATTCATAAGCCTCGAAATATCCATCTCCTGTACTAAGATGGAAGTCCATCATTCTTGGACTAGCGAATTGGATAACCCCGACATAAAATTGATCATTCTAGAATAGGGGTCAGCAACCAATGATGGGGGGGGGGATTTGGTGAGTTGGGTGAACTTGAGGGAATACTCCCTCATACTCAAATTCTCTTACATAAGGTTGATGAATTCTTTCATCTTAGCTTCTCTCAACTCCAAGGGAAGGAAACGATCTAGGAATGCATCTTTGAACTCTCCCCATGATATAGGGCCCGAATCTTCATTTCTATCATTTTTCATTGAGTGTGCCATACATGGGCTAGCCCTTTTAATTAGAGAGCCCCTAACTCTGCCTTCTCCTCCGAAGTCACTCCCATAATGGTTAACATCTTACGCACTTTATCTACGAACTCTTGGGCATCCTTCTCCACTTCTGATCCATGGAATTTGGTAGGGTTCATTCTAGCAAAGTCCCTTACCCTTGAGGCCGGAGTGGTTTGGAACATTGGGTCCTTAGTTGGCTTGGTTGGTCACAATTTGTGCGAACATAGCCTCCTACTCATAGATATAACACACTTTACATCCATGAATAAAACTCTGTTTGATGCGGTATGTTAGACTCTGATGACTATTTTAAAACCTTTTGCTCTGATACCAAATTTATAACAACTTGACCTAGGGGCCTAGTCGTCACACAATGAATACGACACCCGAAGGTACCTCACCCACCCCATATTACATATCACAAGCATTCATAGGCATTAAACACTAAGATGAAATAGAAAACTAGGAAAAATGGTGTTAAGGACCACAACTTAAAAGTAAACCATCCAGAAATAAGATGTCACGACCCGAACCTAAGTTCTAGGAGTGACATGGTGAAGAGAAACCTTAGAGTTGCCAAATAATCCTTAAAGTACCCATAATCATATCATCAGTTCGGAACGTATACAAATAGTAAACACATAGTTCTAAGGAATGAAAAAATAGGACTTATGCTATGGGGGAAAATCAGGACTTAAGATCTTTCGGCATATAACATAGAATCATTTCATATCAACATAATCAATAAGTAGTCATAAGCAAGATTCCAAATAAATACTTAACATATAACGTAAAGAGTATATGAGATGTCCAACAATGCCTCTAACATAAGATAGGTCGGGGGACAAGACATACCATTAGCTCACCCTCAAGTAAACAAAAGAGATAAAAAGCACCGTAGGTAGAAGGTTTGTGGATTATCCTTGGAAGATAGGACTCACCACAACTAGCAAAACTTGAGATCCAAGCTAAATGTTGTACGGTGGATAGATAGGCTCCTCGGTCCCTACATGGTGACATCATGTAGGAAAAAGTATGCTAATGTATTAAGTATGCAGGATGCAATGTATACGTTTTAACAAAACCTGCATACAATATTAGATGGCAAGGGCACATAATATAGAAGGAGATATATATCAAGGGACGTAATATAACAAGATGCCATGAAATTCATAATGCTTGAGATGCAAATGCTCATATATAGTGGGGATGTGACCTCAATCAACAAGAGTAAGACCAAGCGAGTTAGTACTTGGAATCCGGTAAATTTTTCTCATTGGTAAAGATGTGGTCTACTTGCTAAAGGTAAATAATACTTCACCTTATGGGAGCATCAACCATTTCGTATGAAGCAACCCTCCTTACGGGAACATCACCCAGTTCAGATAGGATTTTCACATATAACATATCACATTATACTTCACCTTATAGGAACATCACCCATTTCAGATAGGATTCTCATAACCTATGCTAGGCACATAGTTCAGAGAAAGAGAGAGAACCTTCAATCCATCGGAGTTAGGTCGTCATTTCTCAAGTATACTTGTAAATATACATATACATGGTTTCAAAGAGGAGTAAATCTTATCAAATCATTTCAATGCATTCTTAGGCGTAAAGGCCAAACATAATTCATAATAATTCATATTTAGGCTCAAATGCCAAATTATAATTCATAACCATAATACTCATGCATAGGAATAGTGAACTCAAATATATAAGATGGTGGAAGCACCTAAAATGCTCAAAGAGATATAATAAATAGACATATATGTGATCACATTTTTGTCATAACCAATATTTTGTCAAAATCATATACATAAACATAATCGGGCTTAACCTACTTCATAATTTTCATAAAATCTCATGAACAAGAATGCATATGCTATGAATAATGTGAGAATGACATGAGTTATATATATTCAAACTAATTTCAATAATACATTGTAATATTTCAAGTAAAACATGAGTAAAATTCAATTTAAAAACATAATATTGACTATCCATGGATAAAAACAAGCTTAAAGGGACATACATATTCATAACTTCATAAATACAATGTAATTCATCATGTTATAACTTAAATCAACTTAAAGTTAGTAGATAAACATAACCCACACATTATTTGAAGTTAAGGAATCATAATATTTAAAGCCCTATTTTAAAGTAAACTAAGAACTCATGAACATTACTTTAAAATAGTTTGGGTATCCTTGATTGAGAAGAATCGGGGATCAAACCGTCATAACTTGACCTATGGAAGAAGTTTCAGGAGAAATTTGTAGGAGAATCGAGTTTGCCTTGATCCCCAAGCTTGAATTCCATAAGAGTTCTTCAGAGGAGTTTGAGAATGTTTCTCAAATATGAGGAGTGAATTTGAATATATCGAATGGGGTTTAGGTCATTAGGAAGACTTTAGATAGCATAGAAAGTCCGAAAAAATCATTAGAATAAATTAAATTTAAAAAAACTTGATTAATGAAATGGATGGAAAAATTGTCCATCATAACTTTGAGGAGGGGTACGCGGCCCATGTGGCACTACATGGTCCATATACCTAGCCCATATACCCACACTTAGACAAATTCGTCTCTTTACAGAAGTTTGGAACCATGACTCAACGCTTAGAAATTTTTAAGCGAAAGTCACCCACACGGAAGGGCCACATGGATCATGTGAAGTTACACAGGTCATGTAGGTTCTCGTATCTCTACACTTGGAAAAATATTTAGGATAAGTTAGAAGACAGTGATTCTATACTTAAAAAAAAATTTTCCTCTCGGAAGCTATATGATTGGCCATATGGCCCGTGAAAGTGGTCGTGTGACCATACTTTGCTCCAAACATAGATGTTTCAAGCTCAAGGCCATAACACAGCCCTCCACATGGCCCATAAAGTGTCACAGGGCCTGTATGGGGTCCAACTGTGAAGTGCTTTATCCCGCAACTCCACACCAAGGCCACACACTCAAAGTTAAGCCAAAGTATCACTTTATTGGAGGCCGCGCGGGCTGTGTAACCTCACACGGACCATATAGTCTCCCTTTCCATGACACTTGGTCCAAATTTTACCAAAATAACATTTTCAAGTTCTGATGAAGTCGTGCAATGTCCGAGTCATTACATAAGAATATGATACAACCATGACATATGTGTCCAACAATATCTCTAACATAACTTGGCGGAGCCTAAGATATGTTTAAGCTCACCCTCAAAATACAATCATCACAAAAGTTATTATATAGTTAAAAACTAAATTATCTTAATACATCAAACTAGAAATAACACTAGGATGTCGTCTCCAAACTAGAGGACTCACCAACTTTCGTTGCGACACTATGATGTAAGCAATGTGGAGGATATCTTGTAGCACAGTCCCTATGTGGTTAAATTATGTAGGCATAGAAGTATGCATCAGTACTTTTAATGTACTAGTATGTAGGTATGCGATGCACGACATGAAAGTAGTGATGAAATAATTCATACTAAGTATTGTACTAAAATCATACATTTACAGGGGCATTGGTAAGCTATAGTCTTGCCAATGTAATTTAAACATAAAGAGGCAACTTTAGAAAAAACTTAATAGGATTCATGGATGAACATAGTCGTGAATAAGGAAATCATATAAACTTGGAACATACATGCGGGTGATTATTTGAATATTTTTCTTTAGCCATGGAACATGAGATAATGCATATAAAAAACAATGAATATACTTTCTTGAATGCATGATGAGGACATAGACTTAGGTTAGTGAGAAAATGTTGTTATGAACAATTAAAATACTATCATCCTTGGGTGAATAATACGTCACTTTACATAAAAGACTATTTTATTATGCAAGGGACATTAGTAATCATAATGGAGTCCATCCTTCATAATTGAAGACGTAGTCATATATAACTTTGAACTTGTGAAAGAATGAATTATAGGAGCCTTAAAACACCTTTGGACATAATATGAGGGAACCATTATAAATTATCATATGAGGACATCTTGGGGTCATAAGGAGAACTTTGAACATATGTGAGACTACTCTTTAACCTACATAAACCATGTTAGCTAACCACGGAGTCCTAGTGTTTCCCCTACACAGGAAGAAAGGGGGAGACCACTTGCCAGGTGACCTCCTAAGATGCCTAAGTGGATCCACTAAAGCCTTGCTATTAAGAAACCTCTACTATCGATTGGTCTAGAAATCAACCTCTACTAGTGGGCTACTCCTATTTCCCATGGTGACATGTAGTTATGAGACAATGAGATTCTACGAACGGTCTCATGCCTCTTCTAAAGGGGAGATTCTGAATTCATCCTAAGGTCTACTTGGTGCTAAATTAAACTCACACGGCATCATCATAAGCATGAATCATAGAGCCATCTAATATTGAGAGGTATTCTACTAACCCATCACATAAGTATTTAGAAAATTAATAATCTTTTGTATACCTCTTCTGTCCGCTCATCATCTCATATCTCTCTACTAATGGGTCATCATAGTCTCGTAATCATAGCTAGGTGGGGACTCACCTTTCTTTTATTCACTCATTCTTGACTCCAATAAGTCTAGTCCCAAATAACATATAGACAAGAGTTTAGTCATGACATATATAACTTGTGAATCATAACATCATAATATGACCTTTCAATAATACATAGCTTTCATCTAACATCAATGTGTTCCATAGCATACTTGGCAAACCCCATCATTCATAATATCCATGATGTATAAAAGAGGAATTCATGATATTACATAAAGTTTCATAATATTTTCATGAAGCCAAAACATAAATATTGACTCTTAACATTTAGGACCTTTATGTTCTTATATAGCATGGATTGGGACTTCCTTCTTTCATAAAACATCCTTTTCATATAGGTTAGGTCCAAAAAAAGGGATTTTCATGATTAAAGACTCAAAAAATGTAATTCATCTATATCATGCATAGACAAAATAGGATGTAATCATTTGGAATTATTCAGATCAACCCAACATGGTCCTTGTAGAACCCTAACTAGAAAATCATGAATTTCAACTCAATATGTGTTATAGGTCATAACATAATACTAATATACTTAATATAACTAAGAATGCATCACAAACTACATGGTTAAGTAAACTTTCCATATCTTCACACCATACATATGAACATAAAATAGAATTGGGAACTTGAGCTTTGTGAAGGAAAAGGCTTCACAAATCAAACCCACATACCTTTTCCGAAGATCTTTGGAAGAAATCACGGGCTTTGATGAAGGAATCCCAAAACCCTAGCTTTTGCCTTCATTGGGGGACCTTGAGGAGGTTGAGAGGATTTAGGATTTTGGTTTTGTGAGATGTTTTAGGAATAGGGTCATTTGGTAGAGTATTAGATTGATATAGGACATGTAAGAAGCCAAAACGACATGGCATTGGGCTTAGGGTGTAAGGAAAGGACAAAAATCCTTTTTAAAATTTTATGGAATGTTTCCACGAAAGCTCATTTATGGGCCATAAGTCAATCCATGATCCGTAGGGTGGGTCATATGTGCAGGCAGCCCAACAGTGCTTCACTAAAATGGACATAACATTTTTGGTCTGAAATCTGATTGAGGTGAAATCTGTTGCATTGGAATGATAATTAAAAGATATTTCATTTAGTAGGTCATCCAACATCTATTCGTTGTGTGCTAAAGAATGCGAGCATTTAAATTAGGTACATATATGAACTCTTGCTAGAACTTAGGCGATTGGAATCATTTGTACTCGACTTTTATGAGAGAGGGGCTTCTAATTGCGTGATGGGTCGTGGAGGGCATAGATAAGGCTATTAAGGGTTTGAGGGACTTGGAAAATTTGAATATACTCTCAATGAATCCGGCAGTCCAAACCACAAGAATGCACTTTACGACCCGTATAAAGATGCATGACTCGTATTTTTATTTGTAAGCAAAGATATAGAAACTATTATTTTTTGGCTCGAAATCATGAACCATCTTATGAGCCTTATATGGACTTAAGGGTCGTGGTTTGATTCATAGAGTCCTTTCTAACTTAGCCATTTTTCTCATCCTCTTGGTCCCTATCCATGAAAGAATTCTACAGGTCGTATAACGCATTAGTTGGCCACGCTGTTGGTTCATAAATAACTTTCCTGAGACTTCAATTCCTTTCAACTCAAGGACCTCAATTTACAAAACTAACTACGGGTTGTAACTCTTTCTATGAGCCATAAGTTTCCCTCGTCCAATTATTCTAGGTCATTTTTCAAGCCAACTTTTCTGCACTCTTAGGCTCTTAAATTGGGGGTCGTCACGTATGCAGTCACAGAGTTGTAGGAGATGAACTTCTTCAAGCCTCTGTGTTCACAAGTAAGGAACTGCATTCACAGAATATTAACTTGCATAGCCTTCGCATTCACAAAAGCTTCTCTGCATTTGCAAAGTGTAATGGTGTGGTTGACCTTTGCTTTCGCTGATCCTTTTTCCTCATTTGCGGAGTCTTAATTATCTGAAATAGTGAATCATTTTAATGATGTTATTAAATCCTTTTCCACCATTTTTAACAATCCAAGCATCATTGTAGAGAGGGATTTCAAGTTTTTTCAAGGCAAATCATTTGGATAACTATTTTCTTACCTAGTTCAGTGATTAAATTATGTTTTTAACTTATAATATTGGAATTTTAATGGCGGGTTTTGGAAATTTTTTGAACTTTGATTTCTAAACTTTAATTTATGATTTCTTCCTCATCTTAATACCATTTTCAAAATGATTTTCATTGTTGAACTCCTTGTTACTTTAAAAATGTTTTCATGTATTAGTTTTCAAATTTTGGCTACTTTTTTCGGCATGAGATTTTCGACAATCTTATCCTTTTACTCCAAATTAATCGATTTTTGTGTCATTTAATTCATTATGTGGTTGTGATGCTATATTTGAATAGATTTTGGTGATTCAGAGTATCGTAGAAATGGGAAGTCACTGGATTTGACTTGACTAGAAATTTTATCTAAGACAAGTGAACTTCTGACTTCTTGTTAAGTGTTATTGAACCTTGTATGCATCTATATTTATTGAATTGAGTATTTGAAGCCACAAATTGGGGATAGAGTTATACCATTGTAGGCTTTGATTGTTGAGTTCGGCTTTAGCATTTTGGGGTGTTGTGGACTTTGATACTTTTACCTTTATTGTGGAAATTTCACACTATTTGTTGTTGGTCACGAGGTTTTGTTGAGGTTGATAGTATATTATGAATACTTGTGTACTTGAGAATTATTCAGTTTCTATTATTGCAATATATGATACATATGGACATATTGCATACTCTATTTTCATGAATATGTCTATTGTGCCATTATTATGTGCTTTGTTTATGATCCATTGATAATGAAAAACTAAAGGAAAATGGTTCTGGCTAGTGAAAAAGAAAAGAAAGAAAGGAATGAAAAGTCGAAGGAAAATGATTCCGACTAGTGAAAAAGAAAGGAAATAAAAGAAATTAAAATCAGAAGGGAAATGGTTCTGACTAGATATGAAAGCTATTGCCAAAGCGAAAGGTTTTGATGGATACATGGTCCATGTGTGGCTCCATGGATTCCGTTCTGACATGATTAGCAAATGTGTATCAAGGAAAAGACATGCATCATGATTATTTGATATTGCAATAAATGAAAGACATGCATCATGATTATGTAACATTGCTTGCATTACTCACATCCCATCACATTCATTTTATCTCATATCATTCCTTATTTGGTATCATTATGTGATTGACCTTCAAGACTAAACATCTATTGTACCTCTTAATTTATGTATCAGTCGTCTATATTCTGAAATATGATGCCATATGATGAGATTAATTAGATTATATATATATACACACTAACATTATACACCCATCAAGTATTTGATAAAATGTCCAGTTTTGGATTCTTGAGCTATTGATGATCCATTGCATGGCCTATGACTTGAACTACTTTATGATGATGAAAGGAAGGTATATATGTGTTGATTTCATGAAAAGTATCTATGGTATTGCAAGTTGACCATACCTAATTGAGGGAGTGTTATACCTCAATCACCATGGATGGTAGGGTGTAACAACCATCAACCACATTGGGGGGTTGGTAACTCAATCACTATGGAAGGTAGTATGTGATAACCATCAACCACATTGGGGGGTTGGTACCTCAATCACCATATATTGTAAGGTGTGACAATCATCAACCACATTGTGGGGTCGGTACCTCAATCGCCTCTCCAAGGGCATGGTACGCCTTGGCCTCTATAGTGATGGTCTCTTACTACACATGTAATATGTTATATATAAGCATGTTTTACTTCAAGCATTGTTCATGCATGCCATGTTGCCAATATACTATCTCTTGCTTACGATTATGCATTTCGACTATATTGCCTATCTCTTATTATATTGCATCCTACATACTTAGTATATTCAAATGTACTAACAGATACTCTATGTCTACATGATGTTACAATGTAGGAATCAGAGCTCCTCACGATCATCCTACTCGTGGCTAGTTTTGACATCTTGAAGATAGCTTGTGATGAGTCCTCAAGTTCGGGGACATAAGCCTTTCTCTCTCTTGCTTATGTTATTTCTTTATGATGAATACTTTGATACAAATAGGGTGAGCCCAAAAAGTTTTTCTTGGTCCCCGCCCAATCTATGTTAGAGGTGTTGTTGGACAAGTGATATAATTACATTTGAGCCTTGGCTCTTTATGATTTATGTTGTTAAATTCTTCTCTTAGTCTCTATCTTTAATTGTATTCTCTTGATGTTATTTACTTTACTTCAGTGACCAAGGATGTATAAATGATATGCTAAGAGGCTTTTCTGGGAACCCTTCGGGTTCCTATTCGTCGTGTCACGTCTAGGCCCTAGGGTTGTGTCGTGATAACAAAGCTTTCAAACATGGATGATGACGAAGCATGAAAAATAAACAAAGTCAAAAGAATATGATCAGAAAGTGGTGATGTTCCCTGGTATTTGGTGCGACATTTTCAATAAATTTGGTTGAGAAAGGAAAAGGAGCATGCCTCAGATGATTGGAAGAATTTATCACCAAATAGTAATAAAAAATATAAAAAAATAAACAAAAATTACTTTGAATTGAAAAATGTCGACCACAATGTTCTTCCAATAATCTTCATCCTTTCGGTCATCATTGGAATCTTAATTTTAGTTTGATGGCTAATAAAAAAATATAACATAAGTTCTCCAATAATTACTACCACATTAATTCTCTATTACATAATTTCACAACAAATAAAGCACGTACAAAAGTATTTTTGCATAGTTGCATAGAGAATTTACAGGAGAAATGAAACAATAGTAATTAACAAACTTCCAAAATAATTCATGTAATTAACAATCTTAGTTAGGATAGCAGATTTAAAAAAAAAAACATATAGGCCTGGAAGAAAATTTTCCTATTAGGTGTTTGATGTTTGAACTTAGAGAAACTTCTTTTGAAAGGAGTAAAAGGTAACCAAATTAACTGTTTTTTTTGTCTCAAGATACACAAGTATATCTTTTTCTCAAAGAAAGAGAGTTCTGTGATTTTTATCAAATTAAACCTCCAAAGTATTGTAAAGATGTGTACCCTGGAAAGAGATTGTAAATTCCCTTCTTGATCTCTTAATTTCTTCTCTGTCTTTATTGATGGGACTACATTATTCTTCTCTTTGATTTTCTTAAAACTCAATAAATTTTAAAATTTATCTGACCATGACTTAGTTGAAGTAGTACAAGATAATTATGATGGCAAGGAAAAGTATAATGAAAGGGTTTGAGTAGAAATCACACAGTACTTATTATCAGGGAATTGTGAAAAGTTGTGTATGATACTGAATGGACGCTAAATTTGAAGAAAGATATTTAAGCTTTAGATAAAATACAAATGAAATAGCAGAAAATAGAAAAGATATAAATCCTTGCATGTGGTGGCGCCACGTAGGTGGATTGCCAATCCTCTTTTATATATGTATATATATGATTACTTATGTTCTTCATTGCTTTACTTTAGGTTAGTTCCATTTCGCTGAGTGCCATGTTGTTCACTGCTCACCCCTTGCTAAATATTTGTAGGTTGTGAGCGTGATCCTCCTTGCTAGATTTTTCATATTTATAGGATCGAGCTTCTGGGTTACTTCTGAGGTAGCTGCTTACGTTTTCAGCAGACCTTCAAGAATTTCACATTATATTTTGTTCTATTTGAGAACTAAACATTGAGACTTGTATTTTATTGTGCATTCTGTATTCTAGAGGCTTGTATATGTGACAATAGTTTTGAGAAGGTTGTAGTTTTGATTCGTATGCCTATCTATCCTATTAAAACTATTTATCTTCCACATTATGCGTTATATTAAGTTATTTAGATTTTGAGCTAACTCGCTTTTGTGGATTAAGTGAGTGCTATCACACTCAAATTTCGAATCGTAAAACCAACTCAAATTAGTGAGTACTCCACTTTAAATTAGAAGAGCTAAAGAAAGATATCTCAACGAGACACGTGCTTGGTAAAGTCGCAACATTTATGTATACCACAAAATTCTAGAAAAGAGGACTTCCACATGCTCATTTCCTTATTATATTAGAGAAAAGTATAAACAATTAACTCTCGAGGCATATGACAAATATTTTGTGCTGAATTACCGGACCCTTCTACAAATCCCGAATTATATATGCTTGTTACAAAATATATGATTCATGATCCTTGTGGTGCATTAAATCCATTGCTACCTTCTACTAGAAAAAAGAACTCCTGCAAATTTCGATATCCAGAAGACTTTGCTGAACAAAAAAGCAAAGGAAAAAGTTCATATCCAATTTATGAAAGACGATACACTGGAAAATCTATAGAAATAAGAGGTTACTTAATATATAATTCCTAGGATGTCCTTTACAATCCTTTTTGCTTTGTAAATTTAGTTGTCATAAGGATGTCGATATATTTTCTGATATTAAAGTTATCAAATATACTTATAAGTATATTTATAAGGGACATGATGAAACGACCCTAAAAAGATCTCGAAAATGTGCTTCGGAAGTGTTCAAAATTGTAATTTTCATATATCTCAAAATTCATGTGCGATATCAAAAATTTGTCTTCATATTCTTGATTAGGGGGTCATTTTGAGTGAAAAATGGGTCTAACCCCGATTTAAGAGCAAACGATTAGCAATTTCAATTTTCACAATTTTGCTTATCCAGTGTCTGTCCGCGATGGTACCGATAAACTTCCATCGCGGACAAGTGTAAATTCAGCCTCCACGAAGGTCCACATCACAGACTAGATGCAGACCTGTTTAAATTTTTTCCATTTATTTTTCTTGCGGTCCAAGGCTTTTGAGTCTTGGGTCTAAGTATCCCCAAGCGTGAATATAACTATACTTAGCCATTTTTCGCCCTCATATCATTCTAAACATTCTCTAATACTCACTTAAACACTTAGCCAATATTTCACCTCCTAAATTCAATTCTCAAAACCCTTTTTGGAACTTAAGGATTGCACTCAAGCTTCAAGTCTCCATCTCCAATCTTTATCAAGTTCATCTCTAAAGCTAAGGTATGTGGGTTTCATTCATGGGTTCCTTACACCCATGAAGCCCAAGCTTCCTTTTTTACATAAATTGCATGATTTTAAGTTAATTTACTTATGGGTCTTACTTAATATGAATTGTGATTACAAATTATGTTCGTTTTTTAATGGAATGTTGATTGGAAACACATGTCTACCTATTTCAAGATTATACTATGAGATGGTTTGTCTATTGTGACTATGCATGTTTTGGGGTATTAAACTATGACCTATTTTATGAGACTTATGATGGATTTTAATGTATATTATATAATGGTATTACCAAGTATTGGTGGGCTATTTTACTTCAAGTTTTCTCGCATGATTTTACTCTTGAATTGCATAGTTTTGCACTTGCTTTACACACCCGCTAAGTGTTTGATAAAATGTTCGATTATGGTTTCTTGAGGAATTGAAGCTCCATGAATGTCTGATGAGTTGAATGACTTTATGATGATGAAAGTATAGTATTCATGTGTTGATTTCATGGAAAGTATCTGTAATGATGAAAGTTAACTAAATTGAGGAGTTGGTACCTCATTAATCAAATTGAGGGGTTGGTACTTCAATCACCTTGGATGGGAGGTGGTAAACCCATTAGTCAAGAGAGGATCTCTTCTTACACTCGTATTATGTTCTATCAAGTATGATTTTACTTCAAGCATCATTCATACATGTCATATTGCTAGTATGCTATTTATTGCTTATGATTATGCATTTTGCCTATGATACCAATTATTTATTACATTGCATCCTACATACTTAGTATATTCGAACATACTAACGTATACTATATGCCTATAAGATGTCACCATGTAGAAATCGGTGCACCGCTTGATCATCCTTCTCCTCCACGTGGCTAGTTAGATTGCCCTAAAAGTTTGCTGGTGAATCCTCTACTTCGGGGACATTGCTTATGAACTCTTGATATGTATTAAGACTATCTTTCTATTGGTTATGTATTGACTATGAGGGTGAACCCAGTTGCTTGTCTTGGCCCCCGCTCTTATCTATGTAGTAGAGGTGTTGTTGGACATGTTTTCTATCTATGTTATGAGTCTTGACTCTCTTGTTTCTTAATGTTATGATATGAAGGTTTATCCTTAGTCCCAATTCCCTTGTTTATGCTTAGTTCTCATCATCATTTTAATTGCTTTTTGACCAAGGATGTGTAACCATATACTATGAGGCTTGTTTGGGATTCCTTCGAGTTCCCCATTCACCGGTCACGTCTAGGCCCTAGGCTTGGTCGTGACACATGATAAAATTGCATTTCACTTACATCAAAATGAAACAAACATAGAAATAGATGAAATAAAAGAATATCAATCTGCTAGATAGGTCTCACCACCTAAGGCTACATGGTGTATATACGCTTTTCCCATTAGTGAAATGAATCCAAATGTATATAATCTTCAAGTACATTTAGAAGGACAACAATTCATTTCTTTCAAAAGTACTAATAGCATTACTAAAATTATAAAACAATTTACAATCGAAAAAACAATGTTGACAGAATTCTTTTTCATGAATGTTACCAATGAATATGCTAAAAGACTTAATTTATTATATCGAGAATTCATAGAATATTTTGTATGGTCAACTTCCAATAAAATGTGGACATGGTGCAAACAAGGAAAAGTTATTGGCCATGTTGCAGCATGTCATCCAACTAACGAAGAAAGATATTATTTAATACTACTCCTAATGAATGTAAGAGGACGAAAATCATATCGATATTTACAAATTATTAACAAAATACCTTGCAATACATTTAGAGAATCTACAGAAAGAAGAGGACTTTTGCTATGTGATAACGACTTAATAGAATGTATGACTGAAGCTGCAAGTTATCAAATGCCTTCTATCTTATGTCATTTATTTTTTATCTGTAACACCCCACACCTTACCATACTAATATTATACAAATGAAGTATGACATGATTTGGTTAAACTAGCGCAAGTTTTCAAAAGTGTTTGAATCTCACGTTAATGGGCTATATGTGCGTCT
>JAABOM020017304.1:0-18856 GCA_011800125.2 Solanum clarkiae | reverse complement strand
CCACGAGCATCTATCTTAACTTTCTCAACAAATGACTTGAAAGAAGCTAACCTTGAAGGAGAAGATCTCACGTATTTTACTGCACTTCTTATACGAGAAATAGGCCCAATTTGCTCATCTAACCCCTCTTTCATAATCAATTTCAAAATATGAGTATTGCATCTAACATGTAGAAACTCATTTTCAAGTATTGTTCCTTGCCATTCTTTAATATGCACCTTCAAATTTTTAATGGCAGCATCGTCTGCAGTTGCATTATCCAAAGTTATCGTGAGCAAGTTATCAATGCCCCAACCTAATAAACATTCCTCAATCCCCTAAGCAATAGCCTTGCTCTTGTGATCTGTTGTTTGAAAAAAGTTCAAAATTTTCTTTTGTTGATTCTATTGATCATCAATCCAATGTGCAGTAACAACCATATAAGTAAAATTTTGAAGTGATGTCCATGTATTACTAGTAAGACATAAAAGTTGGTTTCTAATAAGCTCTTTAAGCTTTTCTTTCTCTTCTTGATAAATCCTTAAACAATCTCTAGCAACAGTAACGCGACAAGGTACTTCAAAATTTGGCAAGGCTTTTGCCATTAGTTTCTTAAATCCTTCTCCTTCAACTACTCTAAACGGTTTCTCATCAATTATCATAAATTCAACAATTGCTCTTCTAATCCTTGATGGGGAAGCTAAACCATCTTCCAACAACCCTCTTTTGATAGGTTTTAAAGTGGTTTATCGTTTATCAATAAATCTAAATGGAGAATTGTGACATTTCGCATTTAAATGATTCCATAATGTAGTAGTCCCATTCCTACTTCTGCTAGCATAAGTTTTAGTACAATAATTGCATTTGGATCTACATTTGACCTCCTTTGGCAATACATTTGGAAAAATGATTCTAAATCTCAGATGTTTCTCTGCCAGTATTTTCAAATTTAGAAAGTACTTGAGGAGTCGTCCTCTTTTGCTTTTTAGGAGGAGTATGTCGATGTGGAGTGACTTTGTCACCTTGTTGAGATGTTGCTGGCATAGTCGGAGGAATGTTGGTAATCATCTCCCTATCCGGTGCAGAAGATGTAGTTTCCATCTGAAAGAAAGTTACTGCATAAGATGAAAAATTGTAATCAGCTTTCAAATAATGTATATGATATAGTTTCACATCCGAAAGAAAGTTACTGTATATGATATAGTTTCACACTTACATGAGTTGAATTTCAATGGAAAATATATGATCAATTGGCAGTGAATAAACTATAGAAATAAAAGAGAACCTATAGTCTTCACTCTTCATTATACAATTATTATTATTTTTATTACTTTGATAAATGCATGCACATTTCAATTAACTATGCGTAAAAGAAACGTAAAGCAGGGCCATGTCTCTAAACAATAGTCTTTAATGGAAGAGTGATGTTCTCTAAGCATACAGGATGAAGCTGGTTGTGCTGGACCTGCCTCACAGAGCTTCAATTTAAAGTAGCCTCAATAGATGTCCAATACAGAAAGAAGACATATAAAGGCAGTGAGCTAATAAACTCTAAAACATTTCGATCTTGAGGAAAAATTAGTCCAGGTATAAAATTGATGGGGGCACTCACCTTCGTAGAGCATTGAACTTATTAAAACCTCATCAGTAGTCAAAAAAGAAACCAATACTAAATCTCTTTTATGTTCATACTTGAAACAAGACGCACATGAATGAGTCAAGCAAACCAAAATGCAAGAGTGGAACCCAACAAAACAAAAAGCAAAACGACCAAACTAAAATTGAAACTATTAAGTTCAAATAGGATGAACAAGTTTTAACTCTTAAATCTTAAGATAGAATTAGAGATTAAACTGCTAAACCAAGACAGCAATAGAGATGTATTCTCTACATCATATACTCACCACTCGAAGATATTTCAGCAAAAAGAAAATTAAGACTCACATCGAAAAGCTAATTTTCAAATCTCATTTTAAAGCTTTGAAACAACTACAACCTAATAGGATCAATAACAAATAAACCACAGCTTTAACTTAACAACATCGTCTAGTCAACTAACAACATCACAAACAGTCCTAGAAACGTATTGACGACCAAATAACAACATCATCGCAACATCAATTCGTACAACAGGGCATTTCTAGTTAGAACCCATCAAGCATACAAACAGAAAAGTGCACATCTTCAAAGTTCGTCTTCAAACAGAGTTACGATATATTAAACGAAGAACGAGATTGGAGTATTATCTTTGTCGGAGCAGCGAACTGAGACGACGAGCTTGACGAAGAAGAAAGCTACCACCAACAAAATTCGTCAACACCTTCTTTGATCAAGAGTCCTCAGTTTTAGGATCGTTGGAGGCGCGGCGTCTGTCACGCTTGATAGAGAATGGGTCGAAGTGGGTTGTTGGTGTTTGTTGTTTGAGGAGAGAGAGCTGTTGGATTTTCTGATTTTTTCTTTTGGTTATTGGTTTTTTTGTTGAAGGAAATGGGGAAGGGTTTGAGGATCGTGAGGAAGAAGGGAAAGATAAGAATTGGGGGCTCAACAATGCCCATGCTTTTTGAAAAAGTAGTCAAAAAGCATGTTTTTTGAGAAAGCCCATACTCTTGTATCTTGTCCCCCTAAATCCTTATAATAAATATTTTTTATACATAAAAAAAAAATTAAAAATTATATACATATAATGTCGGATTGGTTTGGCCTCGGGTTGGTTTTTTAAAATCAAAATCAAACCAACTCAAATATAGTCAGATTTTTTTCGTTAATACCAAACCAAATCAAACTAACCACTAATCGGATTTTTTTTCGGATTGACTCGATTTGTCGGTTTGGTGTGATTTGCGATTTAGTTTTGTACACCCCTAAATTACTCAGTATATTCACATCAAAAGTTTTTAATTCTAATTAAAACGATGTAGCACTTAACATATTTAACTTGATTAGAATATACATTAATGAAATGTCGTTCCATTTACCTGATAAATTTATTTATTCAATTGTCAATAAATATATAGTGATAGAAAAAGAAGGAAAGACTACATTTTTATATGATTAAATCCAAAAACTGAATCAAAATCAATGACAAACAAATCATCAAATACATATTATAGTGGATCAATTTAGATTTTAATATTTAAAAATTAAAATTAATTTGATTTTCATTTTAACAAAAAATTATCTAAATCATACTATGAACGCTAATATATTGCTCATTATTGTTTTCTTATGCATTTGTGATGAGGGAATGGGTGAGATCGTCGGTGGTCCAAGAAAATCTATCGATAGCAATTAGCATGCATCAAAAATGATTTTTATTATTTAATTAATCCAGAGCATTGATAGTCCTTTGACTATACAAAATTAGTGCACTTTTCGTTCACACTGGCTAAATTTTATTAAAGACCAACAAATTGAGTTAAAAACTTAATCACCTTAGTATATCATTCTAATCCCTCAGTAACGTCTTCTATCCCTAGGATTGGGTTGGGGTTGGGGTTGGGGGTCGGATGTGGTTGTAAAATAAATTTTCTCTTAACTATAACGTTTTTTTCAAAATAATATTTTGAACTATTAGCGATTAACTTCTTGTACTTTTCTGTAGTTTTTAAAATATGTACATTGTTGTGAAATGATGAGAATATAGTAAAACTATGAGGGAATATAAAAAAGAAGATGTAATATTTCTTATTCACTCTTTTTTGTTCTTCTCTCTCTACATTATGCTATAAGAAAAGGGGGGTATTTATACTTGTGTATACATGGTCACTAATGGATTTCTTATTTCCATGTATACACTTTGAACACCAAATATATGTGACACCCCATATCTCTATTCTTACATACACCCATATTTCAAGACTCATTCGTACATATGGGAAGTGGATTAGGGTCATAAGGGACCTCTAGTACTTCGCCAAGTTCAAAACTTTCCTATAAATTGAGTTTCTAGTGTTAGATTATACAAAAGTCAATTTAAAATGATCATAAGTCTTAGCACACAGAGATTTAGATGCCCCATGGCCTATCATATGAAAGGTCTTTGAATTAGCTTTCAAACGTAATTGATTTCACCTCATTTGGAGTTTGGAGTAAAAAATAATAGTCGTTTTACTGAAGACTGCCAAAACAGAGTGGAATTACAAAACCACATACAGGCCATGGTTTGAGTTATGACCCGTCTGCTAACTCATGGTAAAAATTTCTGAAAATTCTATTTTTAGTTCCAGATTTGACGGACCCATCTATGGGTCGTAGAAACTTCTACGGGCTGTAGATTGGGCTCGTGGAATTGGTACAAAGACCCCCTTGTCACGCCCCGAGCCTACATCCTGGATATGGTCGACACTCGAAAACCATTTCTGGTCCCAAATGAACCACTTGGCATGGCTACTTACTCAGCGGAAGACTTAACAATAGTGAAAAGGCTTTAAATAAACAACATAAAGCTACTGAACTTGTCTGAATAACTGAAAAGAGAAATAACTCAACAGTGAAATCAACGTAATCAGAACTGAAGTATCTAACACATAATCTATGGAACCTCTACTAAATAATCTGAAAGGACTACTGGGACAGGCCTCAAGTAGCCAGAACTAAAAATAAAGACTGAAAAGAAAAAACATAACCCAAGAGACTCGGACTGAGAAGAGGCCTCACCACTGTCTGGAAGCTATCAAGTTCTCAACGAAGCGGCTGCTGAGGAACTCGGTCACCTACGTCTACATCATAAAATGATGCAGGCCCTAAGGACATTAGTATGTGGTGTGTACGATATGTAAGATGGTCAAAACATTTAATCAGAATATCGTAATACTCTTCAAAAGACATAAACATAATTCATAATGTAATAGCAATAATCATAAAGACTTGTATGCTGAAAATAACATGCTGAAAACAGGTAGGTAAAACATAGTTCTTATCTTGGGGAATTTCTCTAACCGACAACCACCACTATGAGCTTTGTGGTGATACAACGTCTTGCCCACGCTGCCAGAGTTTTCCCGTACTTTGTCCGGGTAAGGAACAAAGAATTAGGCCATCTCAGTGGCTAATGAGTAAGGTACTGTAGTACAATTCTATCCTATGTTGGCTACATAGTTTATGAGTTCGAGTAATTAATTCTACTTTCACCCATATCTATGCTCAATACTACTCTCAAAACTTTATATAGCTCATACGTAAGACTTGAAATTCTTAAAATCTGTTTTCTCGGGAACTAAGCCAACTTACTACTCGGCTTTTTCATTTAACTTCTTTAACTTAACTGAAAATCATAATCAACTAAGTGACTCAAAACATGCTAGATTTTCTTAGCTAATATGCAAAATAAACTTTTAAAACTGCACTTCTTGAACTTAGCTTAAAGGTACTCAAACTAGTATTTTCTTTTCTTGAAATAATATCAAGATTTTCAAGAAAACTCAACAATAATAAATTTTGATCATAAATGAATATAAACTTGATAACAATTTTTTAATTAGATCATATAGGGACCAAGAATTATAATATTCGCCAAGATATCCATGGAATTTACTATGAAGATTAACATACTTTACAAAGTTCACATGGATTTAATCTCAACTAATACTTGAAACTCGTGGGTGAAAACCACTTTTATTTCTAGAAATATTAAAAAATAATAATAATTTTTTTATGATAGCCTTACATACCTTGGAATGATTTCTTGGAAGATTGAAGGGATTTTCTTGAATGCACTAATCGTTCTTGATCCTATGCTTGAAGTTCTGGGAAGGGTTTGCTTTACTTGAACAAATGAATGAAAAGGAAAAACATTTTTTGGACTTAAAATGACTTTAAAATGTTTAATTTAGGATTATGGGGTGTGGAAAAGGTCGAAACTACCCATCCCCATCAAAGGAAAGAAACATCTTCCTAATGCACTATTCCGTGACGCGCACTAGTGTATTTTTATACTTTTTCATGAATTTTTTCCAGTTTCGTAAAATATTTGAAAACCCCAAGTGTGGTTCTGCGTCCTCTCCTGTCGTGGAAGGGGCATGGAAATCTCACTTTTTTAATTTTTTTAGGAAAAATTAGTTCGCATTTTTTCGCATTAAAAGTCGAGTTTTGACCATTTTCTGACTCAATTTTTTGCATTGATCGCAAATCCAATCTCGGATTTGCAATCGGAGCATGGAAAGATACGTTACGCCCAAAGTCACATTTTGCGGTACTTTCGTCTTTTCATAGAGGTGTCAAAATATCTCCCCCTTGGGATCATTCGTCCCCGAATGATAGCGGTACAAAGAATTCAGCTCATGACAACAAGATTATCACACTTTAAACTAACATAAGTTTTAAGTATGTAAGTTTACCTTCAACGTCCTCGTTTAGGCCGACGAATAAGTGTGGATACCTGGCCTTCATGTCCTCTTCTGCTTCCCGTGTGGCTTCCTCTAAGAATTAGTTTCTCTACAACCTTCACCGAAGTAATCTCCTTAGTCCTCAATTTACGAACTTGCTGGTCTACTATTTGCACTGAAATTTCTTCATACGACAAATTGTCCTTAATCCCCACACTTTCAACTGGGACCACTAGATAGGGATCTCCCAAGCACTTCTTAAGCATGGAAATATAAAATACCGGATGTGTAGCACTTAACTCTGTTGGTAACTCTAACTCGTAAGCAACGTCACTCACTCTTCTCAGGATCCGATAAGGCCCAATATATCTTGGGTTGAGCTTCCCCTTCTTCCAGAATCTCATAACTCCCTTTGTTGGAAATACCTTCAAATACACCCAATCACCTACCTCAAACTCCAAGTCTCTAAGACTTTTGTCGGCTCTGAGCTATCTTGAGCCTCTTCTAGATAACCTTCACTTTTTCCATAGCCTGATGGACTATCAATCCTGCCTCACCAACTTCAGACAACCCTATGGGTGATCTACACCTTCTACCATAAAGAGCCTCATATAGTGCCATCTGTATGCTAGCCTGAAAGCTATTATTATAAGAGAACTCAAGCGAAGGTAAATGGTCATCCCAGTTACCTTTAAAGTCTATCATCCATACCCTCAGCATATCCTCTAGGGTATGTATAGTTTTCTCTACTTGCCCGTCTGTCTATGGATGAAAAATTGTGCTAAGATTTACCTTCGTATCAAGTCCCTTCTGAAATGACTTCCAAAATCGTGCTGTAAACGGAGATTCTCTGTCTGAAATAATTGATATAGGAACCCCCTGCAGCTTAACAATCTCCTTAATATAAAGTCTGGCATAATTCTTACCTGTATGAGTCGTCTTGACAAGTTGGAAGTGAGCTGACTTAGTCATTCTATCTACTATGACCCATATCGAATCATGCTGTCTACAGGATCAGGGTAAGCCTGTTCCAAAGTCCATATTAATCATCTCCCATTTTTATTCTAGAATCTCTATGTTCTGGGCTATACCACAAGGTCTTTGGTACTTAACATTTACTTGTTGGCAATTTGGACATCTAGACACGAACTGTGCAATGTCCTTCTTCATACCACCCCACCAATAGACTTCTCGCAAGTCTCTATACATCTTTGTTGCACCAGGGTGGATAGAGTATCTGGTATTATGAGACTCAATCAAGATCATATATCTAAGCTGTCAACATTTGGCACACAACCTGCCTTGGTAACTCAGGACACCATCTTCCCCTTTTGAGAACACTAATACTTTCTGCTTCTGAATATCTTCTTTCAATTGGAAGAGGATAGGATCCCTGTCTTGCTTTTCTTTCACTTCTACCACCAAGGATGACTCTGACCCATTTCTGACAATGGCCCCACTTCTGTCAGAATCCTCAATCTACACCCCCCCAAACGGGCTAGTCTGTTAATCTCTTTAGCTAAATCTTTGTTTTCATCCTCAATATGAGCTGTGCTCCCCATGGTCACCCTGCTAAGAGCGTCAGCAACTACATTAACTTTACCTGGATGATAGAGGATACTTATATCATAGTCTTTTAGCAGCTCCAGCCATCTCCTCTGTCTCAAATTCAGTTCCTTCTGGCCAAATACATATTGCAAGATCTTGTAGTTCATGAATACATCCACGTGTCCACCATATAGATAGTGTCTCCAGATCTTCAGAGCAAACACCACCACATCAAGCTCAAGATCATGAGTTAGGTAATTCTTTTCATAAATCTTAAGCTATTTGGAGGCATATGCTATTACCTTGCCTCTCTGCATTAATACACAGCCCTAGCCAACTCTGGAAGCATCACAATATACTATGAAATCATCAACTCCATCTGGTAGGGATAAGAATACGGCTGTGGTTAGCCTAGTCTTCAACTCTTGGAAACTCTTCTCACAAGCCTCTGACCATTTGAACTTAGTCTTTTTCTAAGTCAACATAGTCAAGGGAGCTGAGATAGAAGAAAACCCCTCTACAAACTGTCTGTAGTACCCCACTAAACCCAAGAAACTCTTTATATCTATGGGAGTTGTGGGCCTTGGCAAATTCTTTACTGCCCCAATCTTTTGGAAATCCACTTGGATACCATCACCAGACATAATGTGCCCCAAAAATGCGACAGATGCCAACTAGAACTCACACTTAGAAAATTTAGCATATAGCTGCTGATCCTTAAGGGTTTGAAGGATAACTTTAAGATGTTATGTGTGCTCCTCCTTATTACGGGAGTAGATCAGGATATCATCTGTGAACACAATAATGAACATATCTAGGTATGGCCTCAATATCCTGTTCATAATATCCATGAAAGCTGCTGGTGCATTTGTCAACCCGAAGGACATGACCAAAAACTCATAATGACCATATCGAGTTCTGAAAGCTGTCTTAGGAATGTATTTCTCTCTAACTTTAAGCTGATGATATCCAGATCTAAGATCTATCTTGGAAAAATAGTTAGCACCCTGAAGTTAGTCGAATAAGTCATCAATTCTGGGAAGGGGATACTTGTTCTTAATGGTGACCTTGTTCAACTGACGGTAACCTATGGACATCCGTAGAGAACCGTCCTTTTTACGAACGAAAAGAACTAGAACACCCCAAGGTGAGATGCTTGGTCTAATGAAACCCTTATCTAAGAGATCTTTCAGCTGCAACTTTAACTCTTTTCGCTCCGAAGGAGCCATATGATATGGACGAATAAATATGGGCTGAGTATTTGGAAGAGTATCTATCCCAAAGCATATCTCCCTGTCAGAAGGGACTTCAGGAAGATCCTCAGGAAAAACTTCTGGGAGCTCATTCACAACTAGGACACACTGAAGATATAGTGGCTCAGCACGAGAATCTTGAACTCTGAGTAGGTGGTATATACACCCCTTGGAGATTAACTTTTTGGCTTTGAGATATGAGACAAACTGACCCTTAGGAAATACTAAGATATACATCCACTCAAAGACTGGTTCATTGAGAAACTGAAACTTGACTACTCTGGTTCTACAATCTATGGAGGCATACATGAAACCAATCCATGCATAGGATGACAGCAAAATCTACCATGTCTAACTCCACCAAATGAGATACAATAGTCTTATGATAAATTGAGACTGGACAACCCCTATAAATTATCTGGGCTAAAATAGACTCTCCAGTAGGTGTAGAAACATTGAAAAGCTCAAGAAGGCATTCTAGGTTGACCCCAAGCTTCATAGCTACATATAGGGACGCAATGTGGATCCTGGGCCTAATAATGCATAGATATCATAAGTAAGGATTTTGAGCATACCTGTAACTATATCGGGTGAGCTCTCCTTCTCCTGTCTGGTGCCTATGGCATATAAGTGGTTTGTACCCCCGCTTGTCCATGCTGTAATACCCCTGTGAGGTGGCTTACCCTGCGGTGCTGAAGAAACTGTCTGTGATCTGTTACCTCTCATATTTTGCTTCCTTATAGGGCAATCCTTCAAGAAGTGGCCTACCTGACCACATTTGAAGCAACCATTTATGCCCATAAGTAACTCTCCGGGATGAGACCTACCACACTTACCACAAGTAGGATAACGGGTTCACTCCTTGAGCTACACTACCCTGTGACTGGTTGGCTGGGAACCTGCGGTGCTGTGAACTTTGCTCATTCTTGATTCTCGTTACAGGTGCACTAGCTGATGAAAGTGTTGGTACGGCTGCCCTAGGATGGAAAGATGAGTGACCTGTACCTCCAGTCCCTTTCTTGCCTGTCTCCTAGCCTGATGTCTTGGCCCTTTTGCTCCTGAAATCCTCTCTATCCTGCATTTTTACCTCCTTTACCTGCTGCACATATATCATCAAACGGGCTATATCCATATCCCCAATCAACATCGCATTCCTTCCCTCTCTATTAGTCATTTGAGAGAGCCTAGACACAAAGAGATCCATCCTAGTATGCATGTCTGCCACCATAGCTGGAGAAAAATGGGACAACTGAGTAAACTTGAGGCTGTACTCCCGTACACTCATATTCTTCTCCTTCAGATTTAGAAATTCTCTTACCTTAGCCTACCTCATCTCTCCAGGAAAGTACTGTCCCAAGAAGGCCTCCTTAAACACCGCCCAACTAATAGCTGGCGCCTCATCTGCCTTGTTTTCTTACCACTAATCAAACCAGAGTCTAGCTACCCCTTTAAACTAGTGGGCAGCCAACTAAACCCGCTCAGCATCACCAATACGCATAACTTGAAACACCTTCTATAGCACCTCAATAAAGTTCTTAGGATTCTCCTTCATATTGGACGCGTAAATTTTGGTGGGTTCATCCTCAGGAACTTACGAACTCTGGTAATATCTGACCTGTCATTCCTACCATCTCCTTGGCAACCTCCCTAAGTAGTGACTGCCCGAGCCAAAGTCTAGATGGCTTCGCGAAGCTCAGCATTGGAGATGTTAGCTTGTTGTGGCTGCTCCACAAGCACAGTTGGACCTCTAGGTTCCTCAGGAATTTGGCCAGACTGGTTTGCATTTCTCCTGGATGGGCGCCCTTTTCCCCTCACAAGTTTGTTAGCATTGCATGGAGGCATGATCTGAACAACACGACGTGAGCATACGAGTTAGAAGGGATTTCATAGAGATACACTCTAAAGCATGAGACAAAAAATGAAAATTAAGGATGACACTTCCTAATGTCCCGTAGCCTCCCAATTATAGATGTGGTGTGCTTCACACTCATAATACGGACTGTACTAGACACGGTTCCATAGACTCCCTAGGACTTTTGAACTCTATGCTCTGATACCAAGTTTGTCATGCCCCGAGCCTACACGCTGGACGTGGCTGGCACTCGAAAACTATTTCTGGTCCCAAGCGAACCACTTGGCCTGGATACTTACTCAGTGGAAGATTTAACAATAGTGGAAGGGCTTTGAATAAACAACATAAAACAACTGAACTTGTCTGAATAACTGAAAAGAGAAATAACTCAACTGTGAAATCAACGTAATCAGAACTAAAGTATCTAACACATGGTCTATGGAACCTCTACTAAATAGTATAAAAGGACTACTGGGACAGGCTCCAAGTAGCCAGAACTAAACATAATGACTGAAAAGAAATAACATAACCCAAGAGCCTCGGACTGAGAAGAGGCCTCACCACTGTCTAGAAGCTATCAAGTTCTTAACGAAGCGACTGCTGAGGAACTGAGTCACCTGTAACTGCATCATAAAACGATGCAGGTCCTAAGAACGTCAGTACTTGGTATGTATGGTATGTTAGATATCCAAAACATTTAATTAGAATATCATAATACTCCTCAAAAGACAAACATAATTCATAATGTAATAGCAATAATTATGTAGACTTGTATGCTGAAAATAACATGTAGAAAACTGGTAGGTAAAACATAGTTCTTGTCACGGGGATTTTGTATAATCGATAACATTGCTTCATTGTATCATCATCAGCTCATAGGTGATGGTTGTTGATTAGAGAAACTCCCAAATAGGCCACGGTTGACGAGTTTGTTAACTTGAAGCAGGAGGGGATGACTGTTAAAGAATATAGCCTCAAATTCATACAACTCTCAAGATATGCACCAGAGATGATCCCTGGCATGAGATATAGAATGATAAAGTTCATATCTAGCTTGGGCTAGCATGTGAACAAAGAGTGCAACACGACCTTGCTGATTCCAGACATGGACATCTCTAGTCTTCTGCTCTATATGCAACAACTTGAAGAGAATAAGAAAAGAGATAGGGAGGAACACTTAAGCAAGAAAGCTAAGTCTGCAGGGTATGAACCTAGCTAGTATAAGCAAATAAGAGGGGCAGTTCCTATTTCTAGAAGATGTCTTCAAATTATGCACCGTCCTTAGCAAGTGCACTAGTTCTGAGTAATAGGAATAAAAGTCTCAAGGCCATTAGAATTTCAGAGCTTAGGGTTCTTAATCCATAGATAGTGTGTCTCAAGGTTCGAGGGGAAGCCACCATATGGAAAATGTGGTAAAATCCACCTAGGTGTGTGCCATGAGGGCACTAATGCTTGCTATAGGTGCGGATAGACTGGTCACTTCCATAATGAGTGCCCAATGCAATGGAGTTAATAAAGCTCAATTTGCAGCAGCTCCACCAGCCAGTGGTAGTAAGAGAGGTGCCACAATTAATATGGGCGGGGATACAAACCATCTGTATGCGATGGGAAATCAATAAGATTAGGAAGTTGCACCAGATGTCATCATGGGTATGGTAAGAGTCTTTTCTTATGATGTGTGTGCCTTGCTTGATCTAGGTTCCACTTTATCATTTGTAACTCCACATGTGGCTAGTAAGTTTGAGATCCTTCTTGAATGTCTTCTTGAGCCCTTCAGTGTTTCTACTCCTGTTGGTGAGTCCATTCTAGCTGAAAGGGTATATAGAGATTGCACGGTGTCTATCTATCATAGAGATACTTTGGCAGACTTAAATGAGTTAGAGATAATTGACTTTGATGTGATTCTTTGCTAGACTAGCTTCATACTTGTTATGCATCTATCACTTGTAGAATCTGGATGGTCAAATTCAAATTTTTCGATGAGCCTATTATAGAGTGGAAGGGTAGTTTTGTAGTGCCCAAGGGTAAGTTTATTTCCTACTTTAAGGCTATAAAAATTAATATCTTAAAGATGTATGTATCACTTCGTACAAGGTAATGCTAATGATGTAGAGTCTCCACCTTTTGAGTCAATCCAGTTATCAATGAGTTCCCTGATGTTTTCCTTGGTGATTTGCCTGGAGTCCCTCCTGATAGGGAGATCGACTTTGGGATTGATGTTCTCTCGGATACCCAATCTATCTCTATTTCTCCATATAGAATGGCTCCTGCAAAGTTGAAAGAACTGAAAGAGAAGTTGAAAGATCTCTTAGATAAAGGATTTATTAGGTTGAGTGTCTCTCCATGGGGAGCTCGTGTCCTATTTGTGTGCAAGAAAGATGGTTCCTTCAGGATGTGTATAGATTATCGCCAATTAAATAAGGTGACCATTAAAAACAAACATCTCTTTCTAAAGATTGAGACTTGTTTGACCAACTGAACGGTGCCACTTTCTTCTCCAAAGATAGAACTCAGATTGGCTATCACCAGTTGAAAGTGAGAGAATGTGACATCGCAAAGACGATTTTCAAACCCAATATGGTCACTTTGAGTTTCTGGTAATGTCCTTCAGATTGACAAATGCTCCTGCCGCTTTCATGGACTTGATGAACAGAGTATTCAGACAGTACCTTGATATATTCATGATTGTGTTCATCAATGATATTTTGGTGTACGCCAGAGATGAGGAAGAGCATGAAGATCACCTCCAAATTATTCTTTAGACCCTCAAGGATAAGGAGTTGTATGCCAAATTTTTAAAATATGAGTTCTGGCTTAAATCAATGTCATTTTTGGGTCATGTTATTTCAGTAGGTAGTATACAAGTGGATATCCAAAAGACTGAAGCAGCTAAGAACTGTCCTAGACCCACCTCTCCAACTGACATAAGAAGTTTTCTGGGTTTTCCTGGTTATTACCGTAAATTTGTTAAGGGATACTCTTCTATATACTCACTATTGACTAAGCTGCATATTTGGTATAATCATTCCTTAGCATCCGCATCAATATCATGGACACCAGACCAGTAAGAAAGATGACCATCATGAAGGAATTAAATATGGAGAACCAATGAATCAACATAGTGCATAACACAATTGCAAACAACACAAAAAAGAGAAAAATTGAACCACATGGTGCTAAAATAAATACAAATCATTGGAGCTAATGAATAAAATCAAGAAAAAAATGTGATCCAAGAAATGTCCACCTGATAAGACATATTAGATGCTCAACACATGCATATGTAAAACAAGAATATGTACTCCTCATGTTTAACTTACTCAAAGCTCATCAAAACATGCATCATCTCATCAAAATAATTTCCACAAAATATAATTCTTTGGACTCAATAAAATACATATATAATAATAATTCAAATTATTTTTTATCAATGTATAGAAAAGTCATCATTTTTATTCTCAATATGCAAAACTTTGATTTTTAAAACAATACTTTTCTTTAATGCTTAAAAACTAATCAATCTCAACATCAAACAATGTATGAAACCAACCATGATTATCAACTTCATTAGGGTTCATGGGAAAGTATCCATGAATGACGACTCCAATAATATAAGGAATACAAATAACAATAATCTCAATTGCATAAATATTTCTAACTCAAAGGAAGAGGAATTTACTCATTTAGAATTCAAGAATTTGGATAAAACTCTACTCGAACACAATTATGGAGAATTAACATGTGGGGCACGTTTATAAACTCAGTCCAATGCTATGTGTAGCCTTACATACCTACAGGAAAATAATCTCTTGAAGAAACCCTTAGTTTTCACTTGAAGATGAAGAACCCTACCCTCTTCTTGAGGAGAACTTTGAACGTAAGATTTTGATGTTTTTAGGATTTATGCATTAATGGGAGGTTATAAAGATATATGAAACATCAGGAAAGTTAATTAGGGGTAAAAGGTCAAAAATAATCTTTTGGGAAAGTCAAAATAATCATCAAAATAGAAAAAAAAAACTTTTGATGAGTTTCAGTGGGCAAAACGGTGGTTTAGGGCCCTATAGCCGAATCATTCTTGATAGAATTGAAGCTTCTACAGAGTGTTTATGTGGTCTAAATCAGGGGATAGATGAATTATTTGGCGAATCGCCAAAATTTACAGATTCGGCAGGTTTTGATAAAATGATCATAATGTTTTACTCCAAACTCCGATTAAGGCAAAATTGGATGCGTTGGAAAGCAAATCAATTATCTAAAATTTGAATTTTTATGAGTTAGTCATTCTGTGCTGAGAGATATAACCATTTGAAGTTGATACTTCTATGAACTCATACTGAAACTTAGCCGATTGAAATGTTTTGAACTTGTCTTAGCCTTGGGCGTCTCTTATGGCCTCAAACCATATCCGACACACTTCAAATACTTAGGAAAATACCTTAACATCCATTTAGAACCTCAAAGTTATTGGATCACCCAGTTTCATATCAAAAATTAATAGGTAAGGAAGGTTTCATCTCAACTTTAACTATCACACATTCAAGCCTAACGTTCTAACCATTTTATTGCCTCTTTGAGGTCAACATCACTTAAGAATCTTCAAGACTACCATAGCACATCTACACTTGCAATTGCATTAACTCATACCAAGAGATACACATATATCCTCTTACCTATCTATTGCACACATCGAGATTTCATCTTAATCCTCCACCACATCTATAACCTCAAATGGAATCAGTAGAACATCATTATCAGAATCAGGAACACTCGCTCTCTCCAATCAATCGTCACTCATATACTATCATCAACATTGTTATTAAGACTGGATAGGAGGATCATTAAAAGGGCTTAGAATAAAAGGTTATTAGCATGACTAAATCAGGAATCCAATATGAGGACATTCATGACATAATATGTTCTCTCTCATCTTTCAAGGCTCATCCTGAGTTCACAAAACTATACATAATGTAAATCTCAGGTCATATCTCATTCAATATAGGACAGGAAACTTTTAGATCTGTGAGATAAAATAGAAAATGCTAACTGATATTACTACTTCTCATCGTCGGAACTTAACATGAATGGGAATCAACATAAGGTTCATGGGTCTAGGACATGGCACTCATACACAAGAAAAGAATAAGGTATCACCTCAATTGAAGTATAGGGAGTGCACGAGATGAAAAAGAATTGATGTCTCATCCTTATCGACTCATCCCTCTCAAAAGCTCAAGGCCCACTTTAGTTCATTACCTCATAATCTCTCCTCTAGGTCAAAGGTCATCTCTCTAAGTTTGCGAATCAATTCTCTTTTCTAAGCTATAAGTACATCTCTTGACATGGTCAAGGCATCACTATCCTCAAGAGCATCTTAAACTCTCTTATTATACTACACTCAATTATATAAAATTGCTACTAAGACTTTCTTCAGAGGCATCACTCTTAGCTTCTTTCTGTCTCTATGGGCATCTTTCTACACTTGCTACTCTTATTGGCTTACATAGCCTGCTCTACATCGATAACTCACTTATACTATCTAGGTTCCCGTAGTAAGTCATAACTTAAAGCTTCATACAACTTTATACTACCACAAATACACATCTTAAGCCTCTTCTTATCTAACTATTCATCCTCAATTTACTATTTCCATCTAAGGAAACCTACACCATACTCATAATGTCACATTCCTTGCAATTCAACATCTTAACATCAAACTACACTATAGCAAGACTCTTAGAGGAAATCTATAGCTAATACTATCACTTTCATAATGCCATCTCATTCTTCACAATGCTCCTTAAAATTCAAGCTTAGAGTCTAGTTCTATCATGCACATCACATACTTCTCCCATATTATAACAACCTATAATTACTAGGTAGAAGTCGGGAATATAGGCCTACTAAAATCTCATAGTGATAATTTGATCAACACATCCCTTCTTCACAACCCAGTACCGTTCATCCATTCACTATGCCTCCTTATCTAGCTAAGCTTAAAACCCTATGAATCTCATGAGGCTCTCACTTTAGAATCTTAATCCTAGTTTAGATCTATCACTTTGAAAGCACTTTGTTTCCCTATTCAACATCTATACCTCGCCCTCGTTGATACTATGACATATCACATAAAACTCTTTCTATTTTGAGTGCACTCTAACTCATCCTAACCATAACTCTTTCTCTATACCTCATTATGAAAGTTTGATATTAGTTTCTACTCTTTGTACAAAACTTATAGAAATCGACTTAGCAACCTATTACTTGCCTATGGATACATAACTCTAACTACAAGCCTCAATCAACCACTACTCTCACTATTTGGTCTCTTCTTTTCCACCATCATCCTTTTAGCTCTAGCATGACCCAATTCCACTTATGCAAGACTTCAAATCACACTCCTTCAGGTGCTAACATTAAACTTTTAGAGGCATAACTTTTACTCTCATGGACAACATCAAAAACAAGTTATGGATAAGAGATTGGGGTGCATCTTGACCTCGCTCAATGCATGATTCATATGAAGAGGGGTTCATTCTTTCAAATCAATCAACTCAGCACACTAGTCGACTTCTCTCAAGCCTAATGCAATCTTTCTACCATTCTAGTTACTTTATCAAAGAGGAACTCGAAAGTAAGAATTTGAACATTATGATCTCTATCACCTCATAAATGAGGCACCATAAAAAGGTTTAAAACAATGCACAAATTATCATAGGTTTCATAAGGAATAACTTTGTCACACGATTCATAATTTGAAAGAAGGGAAACTCTTCCTAAATGTCAATAGTCCCTCATTTATAAAAATGGGGCCCTCACAATCATAAATAGGATCCTACAGACACGGATTCATAGATACCCTAAGAGAGATGCCAAGTTTGTCATACCTCAGGCAGAAACCCTGAGCATGACCAGCACTTGAAGAACCATTGTTGATCCCCCAAGGAAATCACCTGGCCTCAGCGTCCCTTCATTCTCAACAGCGAAAGAATGCTCAATAAAAGACATTGAAATATATAAATAAATACTCTTATAAAACGTAATTCCTAATGATAAAGTTTTGGAATAAGATAACAATCGACAATCCTCTACTCAATGTCTATGAAGCCTCTACCTCTAACATTTAGATAGTACCATGACAGGCCATGGTTACCTAATTCAAAGAAGATAATAGTTAACAAAAGATGAAAAGAAAAGCTCCTCCAGATGGCAAGAAGGGCTTACCAGCTCTGGATGTAAGGAGATTGAACCTCAACAATACACCTGCTGAAGTTCTCTATCGCCTGTATCTGCATCATTAAAAATGTAGGCATAAATAGGCGTCAGTACATGGAATATACTAGTATGTAAGAATGGCTAAAGTAAACACATAAAGCTCAACTCCACCCACTCGACTCAACTCAAGTCATGACTCAACTCAATGAATATGCATGTTTAAGGTAAAATCATACTTTAAATTAGACTCAATATTTTATGCAACTCCATTCAAAAATCATGATATGCGCAATCCCGTATTGCTTAGAAATATCTTTAACCAACATAACTCTCCACCACAATGAATTGCTGATGCATAATGAGGCAAACGTTGTTGCTACACCCGTCCTAAACTTGCTAAGGTAAAGGAAGTCAACCTCTCTCTCTCTCTCAAATCCAACTCGCATCATGCAAGATTCTCACTTATATGGTCAGTTAATATCATATCAACCATGCTCAACACTTAAGAAATATTAGATGCTAAATACGTGCATATGTAAAATAAGAACATGTACTCCTCATGCTCAAGTTACTCAAAGCTCATCAAAACATGCACCATCTCATCAAAATATTTTTCTCAAATATAACTCTTCGGACTCAATAATATATATATATATATATATATATATATATATATTAGTTCAAAT
>JAABOM020017303.1:0-57569 GCA_011800125.2 Solanum clarkiae | reverse complement strand
AAATTCGAGATGTAATTCTCAGCGAAAGTATTCTCAAGCGAGAAATTGGGGATTCATCGGGTAGTGCTATCAGTGTTGATCAAAGGGAGAAAAGCAAATCGAAGGGATAAAACACACACGACAGATCAAAATTGAAGGCGCGTGGAAAATCTCTACATAAATCAAAAGTGATGTGTTGGAATTGTGGAGAGAAGGGACATTGCAAAAATGAATGCAAGAAACCTAAGAAAAAGTAGAATCATAAATCTGGAGATGGTAACAATTTTGTAAATTCAGCAGAAGACATTGCGGGTGCATTAATCCTTAATGTGGACAGTCCACTCGAGTCCTAGATCTTGGATTCGGGTGCATCTTTTCATTCGTTTCCAAGCAAGGAATTGTTTAGAAATTTCAAGTCTGGAAATTTCGGGAAAGTGTATCGTGTTGACAATAAGCCTATGGAGGTTGAAGGAAGAGGGGACGTTTGTATACATACTCCAGTCGGTAATCAGTGGACGTTGAAGGATGTCAGACGTGTTCCTGGACTAAAGAAAAATCTCATCTCTGTTGGTCAGTTGGATAGTATAGGTTATGAAGTGTATCTTGGAAATGGCTCATGGAAGATTGTAAAAGGTGCTATGGTTGTAGCACGTGGCATAAAAACTGGAACTTTATGCACTACTGCAGGGTGTATAAATGCAGTTGCTATTGCTGAGGGGTACTTCCGGTTCAAGTCTGTGGCATAATAGACTTGGACACATGAGTACCAAAGGAATGAAGATGCTGGTTACAAAGGGAGTTTTGTATGGTCTGAAAGCAATTGATATGGGACTTTGTGGGAGCTGTGTTATGGGTAAACAGAAATGAGTTAGCTTCACAAAGGTCGCGAGAGAACTGAGGAAAGTGCCATTGGAAATGGTCCATATAGATGTTTGGGGACCATCTCCAGTCTCGTCAATTGGTGGATCCAGATTCTATGTTACATTCATTGATGATTTCAGCAGAAAGTGTGGGTTTAGTTTCTCAAGCACAAATCAAATGTGTTTGCCACCTTCAAGAGGTGGAAAGCTGAAGTTGAAAATCAAATGTTTGAGATTTGATAATTGTGGCGAGTATGACAAGTCAGAATTTAAGGCACTCTGTGCAGCTGAGGGAATCAGAATGTTGAGAACAGTTCTCGGGAAGGCGAGGCAGAATGGAGTTGCTGAGAGGATGAACAGAATATTGAATGAGCGTGCACGGAGCATGAGGATATGCTCTGGAATGCCAAAGATGTTTTAGGCAGAAGCTGTGAACATGACTGCATATTTGATTAACAGAGGACCATATGTTCCTCGGGAGTTCAAGATTCCATAAGAAGTATGGACGGGAAAAGAACTCAAGTATTCTCACTTGAGGACTTTTGGTTGCACGACGTATGTTCATGTTGATCTCGAGAAGAGAGACAAGCTTGATGGTAAGACTGTGAAGCGCTACTTCATAGGCTACTGTTCTGATATGTTTGGTTCAGGTATTGAGATGATAAAAACAGAAAAATCCTAAGGCATTGTGACGTGACATTTGATGAGAACGTCTTGTATAAGGACAAGGATATGTCAGGTTCAGAGAATGCAAAGCAAGTGGGAGTTTAAGTTGAGTTGCAGAGGAGTTCGCCTAACAATGTTGCCACTCAAACTCAAGAAACTCCAGAGATGATTGCTGAAGAACTTGAGGTGGAACAAATAACACCAGAGCAGACATTGAGGAGATGATCCAGAACCATCAGACACTAGATAGGTATTCACTTTCATTACATTATCTGTTGCTGACTGATGAAGGAGAATGAGAGTCTTTTGATGAGGCCTTACAGTTGGAGGATTCAATCAAGTGGGAGCAAGCCATGGAAGAAGAGATGACTTCACTTGAGAAGAACAACACGTGGGTGTTGACTGAGCTCCCCGTAGGGAAAAGAGCTTTGCTGAACAAATGGGTGTTTAGGATCAAAGATGAATCAGATAGAAAAAAGAGGTTCAAGGCCCGATTGGTGGTTAAAGGATATTCACAACGAAAATGTATTGATTATGCTGAAATATTTTCTACTGTTGTGAAATTAACTACTATTAGAATCCTTTTGAACATTGTTGCATCGGAGAATTACACCTTGAGCAAATGGATGTAAGAACGGCGTTCTTACAAGGAGATTTGGATAAGGAAATCTATATGCAACAACCTGAAGGATTTGCAGTTCCAGGCAAGGAACACATGGTGTGAAAGCTCACCAAGAGCTTGTACGGGCTGAAGCAAGCACCTTGACAGTGGTATATGAAGTTTCACTCCTTCATGAGCAAGAATGGTTTTCACAGGACTGAAAAGGATCAATGTTGTTACCTCAAGAAATACACTGATTCTTATGTATTTCTACTCTTGTATGTGGATGACATGCTGATTGCAGGATCAAATATGAAGGACATAAACTCTCTGAAGGCAACCCTATTATCAAAGTTTGAGATGAAAGACTTAGGTGCAACGAAGCAGATTCTTGGGATGAGGATCTCTCGGGATAGATTAAACAACACCTTAAATCTATACCAAGAGTAGTACATTGAGAAGGTGTTGTCCAGATTCTGGATGAATGATGCTAAACCCAAGACTACTCTGTTGGAAAATCATTTAAAATTGTCAAAGGAGCAGTCACCAAAGACAACTGAGGAGCGTAAGCATATGGCACAAGTTCCATATGCTTCTGTAGTTGAGAGCTTGATGTATGTTATGGTCTGCACTAGACCTGATATAGCACATGTAGTGGGAGTTGTTAGTAGGTTCATGGCAAATCCGGGGGAAGAGCACTGGAAAGTTGTAAAGTGGCTTCTAAGATACTTGAAAGGTACATCCAATAGTTCACTTTGTTATAGTAATGGCAAGGTAATCCTACAGGGTTTTGTGGATGCCAATCTGAGTGGAGATGTGGATTCAAGCAAGAGTACATCCGGGTACATCTACACTATAGATGGAACAGTGGTTAGCTGGATGTCAAAGCTTCAAAAGTGTGTTGCCCTTTTGTCGACTGAAGCTGAGTACGTAGCAATAGCTGAAGCTGGAAAAGAAATGATATGGCTGGTGGATTATTTGGAAGAATTAGGCAGGAAGCAATGCCAAAATTCTTTATATAGATAGTCAGAGTGCCATACAATTGGTGAAGAATCCAGTATCATTCGAAGACAAAGCATATCCAAAGACAGTACCATTTCACTTGGAGGTCAGCGGAAGATGGTGACATGTGCTTAGAGAAGATAGAGGGTGCAAAGAATTTAACAGACATGTTGACCAAGTGTATTGTTGTTGAAAAACTAAGGTTGTGCAAAACCTTAGTTGGTCTTCTATAGGTTGTACAGAAGAAAGTGTTGCAATGGTCTTCTGTAGGTTGTACAAAAGAAAGTGTTGAAAAACTCAATTTTCTCTGCTTTCTTCTTCTTCTTCTTCTTGTTGGATGCAGTAAGGATATCTACTATGATGCGTTTATGTTCGGCAGAATCCATGCGAGGAGTCCCAGATGGATTTCGAGATTTGGTTGAAGTTTATTTTTGACGAAGAAGGCACAGAGGCGCTAGAATTTAGTGACCAGGAACAGGGAGATATACCAGTACAAGTACCATATATCTATGCACTCTCAATATTCAATTGGTGAATAGTTATAGAAAAGCTGTTAAAACTTATATAAAACACTGATGAAGAGAAAACATGTACAACGAATCTTAAAAATTAACATTAAGTGCATGCAGATGCAGGATAATTATTGGCTGTGGCGGCATTGCACAGGCAACCATTGAAGGCTGAAATTGAGAAGGGATAAGTGCTGGTTAGGCGCAATATACCTGGATGCAGAAGGAGTATCTATTTTGCTGCATTTATGTTCCGTGGAATCCACGTGCGATGTCCCAAATCGATTTCGAGATTTGGTCGAAATCGTTTCTGAACAGCTGTAACAGTCGTAAAAGGAGTTAAAGCGAAGGAGCGGAAAACTAATATTCAGTTGATGAATTAGTGTACTAAAAAGATGCTAAAACTTGCATAAAATACTAATTATAGAAGAGAAAGCGGGTGTAACAAATTTTAAAAAGTGACAATAAATGCTTTTGGAAGTAGGATTTGTTATTGGCATGTTCTCTACAATCTATGTGAGAAGTCCCAATTGAATTTTGAGTTGGGTCATTTACCTAAACAATACGAGGCTTTACGTTGTTCTAAATGTTTAAACATAGGGGATCAACAATACAAGGCTCTACACTGTTCTAAATGTTTAGACATAAGGGACCAACAATACGAGACTTTATGCTGTTCTAAATTTTTAAACATAGAGGACCAACAATACGATACTTTACAAAGTTCCCAATATTTAAACATAAAGGGCCAATAATTCGCGCGAGCCCTTACGAATTTCTCAATGTTTAAATATAAGGGGCCAACAATTTGAGCCCTTACAAATTTCTTAATATTTAAACATAAGGGGAAGAAATACGAGGCTTTACAAAGTTCCCAACATTTAAACATAAGAGACTCCCAATGTTATCCCTTATAAAGTTCTCAATGTTTAAACATAAGGGGCCATCAATTTGATGGTTTACAAAGTTCTCAATGTTTAAATATAAGGAACCCCCGATGCGAGACTTTAAAAAGTTCCCAATGTATAAACATAAGGGGCCAACAATGCGAGACTTTACAAAGTTCCCAAATACCCCAATTAGCCATATTCTTTTATTTTGATTTTTTTGTTTTCTTTTTGTTTGCTATCATTGATGAAGGGTAATGCTTTTTTTTTTATGCAGTTTGAACAATGATTTTCTTCAAAGACTATACTTTCTCAACTTTTAGACTCAAATATCTTACAATCGGAATACAAGATAGCAACGCAAAAACCAAACTTTTGGTCGAAAATCCTTTAATTGGTCGTTATGCTGATGCATGACCACAATTGAGAAACACACATCATAAGGCAAGTTGGACCAAAGAATGTGACCACATATCTAACAACACTTCCAAATTATGGTATCTTGAGAGACCAAGTCTTAAAGGCGCAGATCTTGCGAGCACCCTTCCAAATTTAGGGCGTCGCATAATTGAAGGAGGATTACGTTAGGGTGATAAAATTATTTTTGAAGGTGAATTTCATTGCATCCCATGATATGAGAATGGATAGAAGATGTCCTTAGCAAGAATAGGCAAAGTTTAGACAATGCTAACCTTCGAGATGTTGTCTTTGCTTCTTTTTTTACTTATGATCGAAACTCGAATATCATGCAGGCATTTTGTGAGGCCTGGTTTCCACAAGTGAATACACTACTCACATCTCTTAGAGAACATATATATCCCTTTGGGATTTGTATACTCTTGGTGGTATGCTGATTTGTGGGTGTCCTTGTGAAGAAGCGATACCTAATGCCATAGAGCTTACAGGTCCTGATTCCAAAAGGGATAGATTTCTTCCCCAAACTTGTGAGGATTTATTTGCTTCTTTTCATAATCTTAGAAAGGAGAAGGGTGACAGCTCAGGGACCTCTTTTAGCGAATGGATATAATTTGGAGTAAACAAGACATCAGGTATGAGCTAGCTCCTCCGAGGAAAGAGAAGAAGACCGGTCGCCTATCATCTACACATAACCCAACAGGTGAAATATTAATGGAGGTGAACACATGGTTAAGCTCTCAAGAGATGGTATTTTCTATGCTTAGGGTAAAACACCAAAAGTATGAGATTTATTTAGCAGCCTTCTTGTCATATTGGTTACGTGTCTTTATATTCCCCTAAAAAAAAAAGAACCTTATCAACCTGAAACTTTTAAGATGACAAGCTTAATAGCGAGTGGTCGAAGGGTTAGCCTCGCAGTCCCAGTCTTAGCAAGCATCTATTTGTGGCTTGAATAAAATTTCAAATTCTTCATAGCTTGATCACATTAAAGTTTCTTTCCCTATTCATTACGTCTATGATTGGCTTAATTATTACCTCAAGACATATTATCCTCTTACTGGTGGACCTTCTCTCCTGCTGATGGTGGCATATTTCGGTGAGGGTGTTGCAGAATATTTTGATAAAGATGAGGCACGAAAGTACATCCATCAAGGTGAAAACGTTGTGTGGAATGCGACCATGCTTAATAGGCCTCACCCAACCTATTATTTTAATGATAACAAAGCTTTAGAGTTAGAGTTATCTTATTTTATGAGCCTCCACTTTAATTATCTTATTTTAACGAGAGGCGACTTCTTCTTCATTGAGCCAAATAGTCCCCAGCCAATTTATCATTAGTTTGGATTTTATCAAGATATTCCTGGACATCTCAAAAATGATATTCGTGCTGAATATCTTTATGAGGGACTTAGGTATTGGAGAATCTGTGTCTCGCATACTACTATATCAGGAGCGACCTATCCTCTTGTGGTTACTTCTGCGAAGAAAGTTTTCACCGATCAATATCCCCCTTGGTGGGAAAGGTCCCATGGGAAGTTTCTTGAGGATAATTTGGAAGCTTCGGTGAAAAGGCTGGGCCAGAATTCACCACTCCTTTAGAAGAAAAAAGTTGAGATATTAGAGAGGCGCTAATACATATTAATACTCCACTTGCCCTATAACCTCAAAGTATGAGGCTTAAATCCTCTACGGGGACTAAGAAACAAGTGGTCTGTGCTCATACTAGTGTGGAGAGGTGCCCATTAATTATTCTATCTAGAAAGCAAGCCTCTCAAGAGATAAGCAAAAGCAGCAATGAAGATCAATGTTGGAAGAGGAAAATGCATGAATTAACTGAGTCTGAGGCTATTGAGTTGGAGATCATGGAAGGATGAGGTATTGACGGTTCTTCAAAAACATTAGCTATCCAAAGTAAAGAGGTTTTTCCTTCAACCATAAATCTTTTTTTTATTCAATTTATGGTTAAGTAATTTTGCTAACTTTCTTCTTTCCCATTTTGTATAGGAAATCGTTGTTGAAAATCCAAAAGAATAACTATAAGACAAGCCACAGACTGGTGATGTGTCTATCGCGACATCAAAACCCAAGGAAGGGTCAACTTTAGCTATTGAACAAGATCAGAGAATTACATTCACTTCTCATTATCAAGTTTCAAAAGGATTGACCCTTGATTCGGATGGTACTCCTCTACTCTTTTCAAAGCTAAATGGGGCTAAGTCTATTTTTGAAGGAAAAAATGTTGTCTCCACTGTCAAAAAGTACATCTTGGGCCTTTGGGAAGAGATTTGTAACAAAATTTCTAGAACTTCTTTAGACTCAATTTCATCTTATAAAGAAGATATTTATGATATTCTCCAAGAGATGAGTGAGACGCATTTCATAGATCTTTCATCCTTGAAGCATATGATGGATTCTCTTTTCAAGCTTGTCATCTCTTATGATCAAGAACGCTCAAATTTTGTAGATAAGGTGCATGAGGATAAAAAGCTAGAGTTACTTTCCAAGGACAAAGAGAGTCTTGAGTCAATTAGAACAGAGGAGGGTGAGAAGACTAAACATGCTTCTTCTAAAAGAAAGTCCTTAAAGAAGGTCATAAGAAAGTTAGTAACTCTACAAGCAGACGAGAGAAACTTAGGTTGTTGTAAATGCCGCCAAGAGGGAGATTGAAGAGGTTTGAGCTAAGATTTTAGCTGCTCTTATGACAACATGGACTTCTTGACGAAAGATGATTCTACTCGCTTGGAGTATAAGAGAGAAAGCTTGGAGGCTAGTCGTCAAGATTTGATCAACTACAATTTATGCTTAGATTAGGCTCCCTTCCCCCTTTTTTCTTCTTTTACTTGTTTCCTTTACCTTCTCAAGATTGATATATTAGACAATTTTATAGCAATAAAGTTTCTCTATTTTTTTGTCTCATATCTTGCGTTTGTGGTTTTAACTTAAATTTTCTCATATGCCTTGTTTTGCTGCAAGACTTAGCAATTTAAACTTAATTCATGTTTGGTACGCTAATAAGAATAAAAATAATAAAAGTCCCTCATCTTTTAAAGCTTGCGCATTCACTTTTGCAAACTTTATGGAACTTAATGCTTTAACTTGAATAATCGTCAAATCTCAAGAGTATCAACACATAAACTTCTTAAAGACCATCACTTGCATACTTGCTTAATTTTGTGAACCAACTTGTAGAATTGGGGACTTCAACTTACAAACTCGAGGAGTTTGAAAACTCCAACTTGTAAACACGATTAAACTTGAGGATCTTAAGCATGCTATTGAAGAAGCTCACATTTCATAAGGCTTTGGCCCCATAAGGAATCAGGTTGGGACATATAGTTTTTTAACACTCATGCAACTGAACCTGGAATATAATTCCAAGCACCTACGTATCTCAATAAAGAGGATCAAGTCACAACGTAGTTCTGGGGGAGTGTGTCTTTTTTTGGTTGTAACTTTTTCCTAGGCCACCTCTTTCGAGATTTTCAACATAGTGGATACATTTTTTAGGGTGCTATACATAGTTTATACTCTTACAGACTAGGAATTTCATGCAGTTTTATACTCGTGCTTCAAGGAGCATCATTTGCCTTAAGTATAATATCTCTTAAGAAATTTCGCATTTATAGGGCTGATCCTTATTCCATTGGCATCGACAAGCTTGTAAGCACTATTTGAGTATACTTCTTGTACCACATATGGTCGATCCCACTTTGAGGTAAATTTGCCCCCAGACTTGCATGAAGTGATAATGGGCCTCCTTATTGCAAGGACTTGATCTCCAACTTGAAAGCACCTCGAACGAACCTTTTTGTTGAAAGCACGAGATAAATAAGCTTGATAACATTCAAGGTCCAGTTGGGCTTCTAACCTCTTTTCATGAAGTGCTTCTAATTCAACAAGATATAGTTAGGCATTTTCTGCTTCAGTGAGCCCTTCTTGGATAACCAGTCTTTAGGAAGGTATTTGACGCTCGAGTGCAAGACTACCTAAAATCCAAAAGCAAGTGAGTATAGGGTTGCTTCAGTTGGAATACAGTATATTGTCCTGTATGCCCACAATGCTTCTTTCATTCTTTCGTGCCAATCTCTCTTGGACTTAGAGACAACTTTCTTCAATAGATTGCACAAAGTCTTATTGAATGCCTCAGCTAGACCATTGGTGATAGCATTGTACATAGAAGATTTTCACTGCTTAAAACGAAAGAAATCACAAATCTCATTTATCAACTTGTTATTGAATGGCTTGAAATGATCCATTATTATGTATCAAGGAAGGCCAAAACGATAGATGATGTTCATTCGATTGTAGTTCTCGACATTCTCCTTCTTGGCTTCTTTAAGAGCTACTGATTCTACCCATTTTAAGAAGTAATCTGTCGCAACCAAGATGTATAAGTTCCCACCAGAAGATTTTGTAGTGGTCCAAGAACATCTAATTCTCAAGCATCAAATGACCACGATGCAAAAGTTGGGTGTAAAACTTCAGGTGGTTGATGTAAGAAATTAGCATGGAATTGGTGAGCCTTGCACCTTCAAGCATAGTCTAAGCAATCTTTCACCATAATTAGCCAACAATACCTCATTCTTTTTGTGTGAAAGTGGAGTTTCGAGCAAGAGTGATGTGATCCACATACTCCTGAATGTGCCTTTTGCAAGGCTTGTGCCTCTTCTTCTTCCCCCAAAGACCACAAGATCATTCCCTCAAATAATCTCCTATACAATGTATCCTTATAGTAGATAAAATGAGGCATTCAATGCCAAATGACAGTCCTTTTCCTTGTATCTTAAGGGAGTATATCATAACACAAGCAGTTAATAATAGCTTGGTACCAATCATCTTTATCAACCTTGGTCACAACAACGAGATGCTCTATTTCATCTTCATTTAGTGGTACAACCCATTTTTGACAAACAATAACTTGTATCTGCTCTGGGAGAGTTAGAGTGGAGGCTAGATCAGCTAAGGCATTAGCTGTTTTGTTTTTCTTCCTTGGCACATGTTGTAGAGTTACATCTCCAATCCATCCTATCAACTTTTGGGCATAACAGTGATAGGGACAATGTTCAGGATTTTCGACCTCATAGCTTCCCAAAAGTTGCTTGATTACCAATTGAGAGTCACCAAAGACTTGCAATTGTAATTTCTTTATGTCAACGACCATTTCGAGTCTAAGTATTAGCGCTTGGTATTCTACGACATTATTTGAGAAACACCGTTTAAATGTGAAGGAGAATGGTAAGACTTCTCCTTGTGAAGTTACAAATACTATGCCTGCAACAGCTCCTCCACGATGTGTAGCCCCATCAAAGTATATTTTCCAAGGAGGTTAAATCTAGATGGCCAATACATCCTCATCGGGAAGCTCATTAGTCAATTCCCAATCATCTAGTATAGGATGATCTGCCAAAAAATCTACTAATACTTGTCCTTTCATAGCTTTTAAGGGATGTACACAATCTCAAATTGTTGAAACTGAAGGTACCACCTTGCTAGTCGGTCACTAAGGACTGGTTTTGACATAACAAATTTGATGGGATTTGCCCTGAAAAATAATATGGATGATGTGAGCTCGAAAATAGTGCTTTATTTTCTGAATTGAAAAGACTAGCACCAAACACAACTTCTGGATTGGTGAATAATTCAGCTCATTTGGCGTCATCATCCTGCTCAAGTAATAAAGAAAATTTTCTTTGCCTTCACTATTTTCTTGAGCTAGTAAGGCTCCCACAGACCTTTCTTATGCCATAATGTAAAGTATCAGTGGCTTTCCAGGTATAGGGGTTACTAGAACTGGAGGCTTTGCCAGATAAACCTTTATATTTTCAAAGGTTTTGCTATATGTTTGATCCCACTTGAAAGGGATACCTTAATTCATGAATTGACTAAATGGTTGGCATCTTCTAGCTAGATTCAAGATGAATCTACTCAAGTAGGCTAACCTTCCCTGAAGGCTTTTCAACTGTTTCGAGGATCAAGCATCTTTGAAATTGCATCAACTTTGGCTTAATCAATCTCAATTCCCCGATGTTGCACAATGAAGCCAAGAAACTTTTTAGAAGTGACCCTGAAGGCGCATTTTAATGGATTCATCCTCAGTTGATACCGTTGAAGCAACTCAAACACTATTCTTAAGTCTTTTAAATGGTCACTCTTCCTTTTCACTTCACCACCAAGTCATCAACATAATATTCGATATTTTTGTGGAGTAAGTCATCAAATATATTTTGCATAGCCCTTTGATATGTGGCACCAGCATTCTTTAAACCAAAAGGCATTACCTTGTAGCAATAAATTCCTTTAGGTGAAGGAAATGCTGTGAGTTCTTCATCCTTCGGTGACATTCAAATTTGGTTATAACTAGAAGAACCATCCATGAACGACATCGCCTCATAACCAGTCGTAGCATCAATCATTATCTCCGAAATGGTAGGGGGAACTCATCTTTAGGGAATGCATTATTATGTTCTAAAGTCTACACAAACTCAAATTTGGCCATTCTTCTTCCTCACAGGTATGATACTTGAAATCCACGTAGGGTATTTAACTTCACTTCAAGAATGAAGCCTGCCTCAATGAGTTTGTTAACTTCTTTCTCAATTAATGGAACCAAGTATGGCCTAAAACATCTTTGAGCTTACTTGACAGTATGAGCGATGTGATTGACCGCCAATTAATAGACTGCTATTTTGTGATTTAAGCCATGCATTTCTTTATAGCTCCAAGCAAAGACATCCGTATATTCATATAAGCCATTTCTTCATTGGATTCTAGAAAAGCACTCAAGTAAGTTGGCCTCGGATCTTCATCAGTGCCAATGTTAACTTTCTTTAAGGGATCAGTTGTTGTGTTCACTCCTTCTTCAAATTCCACTGGGGCCTCTCTAGCATCCTCCTCTTCCTGTGGATCATTTTCATTAATAGATATATGATTACACCAAATAATACCTCTCAGATCTTCATCAATCTTTATTTGAAAAGAGAAATCATTCTCAATCTAAGTTGTTATATGATATGAGGAGCCTATGCTTTCTTCATCTTCCTCATGCTCTTTGGTATAACCATAGTATGCGCCTTCGCTTTTAGCACCTCTTTACATGAAACTATGAGCTCCACCAGTCGCTTCATCCTAGAAGGAATTACACTTTTGAGATCCTTTTGGATCATAGGAGAAGCAAGTGTCATTACTTTTAGGTAACTTTTCCAATGCTTGTTATTCTTTTTTTTCCAATGGGCCCAACTTTTCAAACACAGGAGTTTTTAAGTAGCTTGTCCGAGTCAATCAAAGACAGAAGACCTTTTATTAGAAGAAGCATACTCATCTTCTATGATAATGTAGTTATTGCTCGCCCTTCTTATGGAGATGTGAACTGGTAGTGGTTGGCTATAGCCTAAGCGTTCACATGATTTGCCTAGTTATTCCTTCTGATGGGAGTTTCCTTAGCCTAGAAGGATCATTAGGGTTGTACCCAGCATTTGCAAATAAGTTGTAGGTATTAAGATCAAAGCCTTCTACATGTCTCGTAGGGAGTGACACATCTTATGGTGAATTTTGAGCCACAAAACTTCCCACCAGCTTTGTGTTGCTCCCCACCACTCGCAAGTGTACGTTGTCTCACAAGTAATATAGTGACCCTAATTAAATAGTCAGGTTGTCGAACCCAAAGGATTTGAATGTAATTAGTAAATTCTCTTAGTTATCTCGTTTATGGTGCTTTAGTAACAAGATTTTTGGTTTTAGGGAAAATAAATTATAAAGAACAACTTTCTAGTAAACTAATAAGACTTTTACACAAGATATCAATTAAAGGGAAATTCCAAGGTTATAACCTTAAATACAATCACAAATTGGTCTAAGTATGGATTAGATACCCTATTCATGAGGTCCATAAATGTTGCAGGTACATTAGTCAATCCAAAAGACATCATAAAAAATTCAAAGTGCCCATACCTGGTTCAAAAGACTGTCTTTGAGATATCTTTGGTCTTTGTTCTTAGCTGGTGATAACCTGATCTCAAATTAATTTTGAAAAAATGAGTAGTACCCTGTAATTGATCGAATAGATCATCAATACGAGGCAATGGATATTTATTCTTGATTGTTGCCTTATTCAACTGCTTGTAGTCGATGTATATTCTCATCTTGCCACCTTTCTTTTTCACAAATAACACTAGGGCACGTCAAGTTGATATGCTGGGCCAGATGAAATCAAGTAGCTCTTGGAGTTGGACCTTTAATTCTCTCAACTCCACTGGAGCCATATGATACGGAGGAATAGAGATAGGTTGAGTGCCTGGCACTAAATCATTGCTGAACTCAATTTCTCTCATTGGAGGTAACCCAGGTAAGTCTTCTGAAAACACATCAACAAATTCTCGCACAACTGGAACACTATCGATAGTAATATCCTCCCATCGAGTATCATAGACAATAGCAATAAAACCAAAGCACCCATGATTAATCATTCGACGTGCCTTTACATAAGATATTATCTTTTCCTGTGTTAAAGTAGTCATACCTTTTCGTACTAAAGATGGTTCTCCAGGGAAATTAAAATGTACTAGCTTAGCATAACAATCCACCAAAGCATAACATGATGTTAACCAATCCATGCTCATAATTACATCAAAGTCAGATAGCGATAACTCAAATAAAGCAACTATTGTGTCCTTACCCTGCACAGATATAAGACACTCTCTATACACTTTATCCATCGTCTCTCCAATTGGGGTCATAACCATATATGGCACATTAAGAGTCCCAACTCGTCGTTCTAAAGATATAGCAAAAGATGGGGATATATACAAATATGTAGAACTAAGATCAATAGGAGCATATGCCTCATGACAGTTGACAGTAATAATACCTGTGACTACAAGATTCGATCCCTCGACATCCTGTCTAGCCATATCAAATAATCTCGGTGGCCCACCTACTCCGTGAGAAACCTGTTCACCCTCTCGACCTTGTCCACGATCACCCTGTGGAGTGGCCCTAGCTGGTTGACTCTGCACCTGAGTATCTACCACATTTCTTTGCACCTTTGTAGTATCTTGACTAGTACCTGAATCTCCCTCAGGACAAAATTTAGCATTCTGACCTCTTTCACCACAAATAAAACAAGGACCACTAATACCAAAGCAACGACCAATATGATTTCTACCACAATTAAAACACCTTAGATGTTGTCCGAACTGGAAAGAATTATCACCCTACTTTTGCATTGGTTGTTGGCCCTGTCTAGCTGGATAACCACTCTTAGAAAATTGCACCACTGAATCTGACTGAGTAGGCCTAGACTGGCCACGATGAAATCCATTCTTGCCTCCAGATGGAGCACCACTGAATCCATCTGTGTTACGTGCCTTCTTTCTTTCGCGCTTAATTTTCTCCATCTCCCAATAGGACTCACAACGAAGAGCAGTGTCAACCACATCTGAATATGTACTATTTCGCATATCTCGTATCACAAGATTACAGTAATGGTGCTCTAGTCCATCCACAAATCTTCTCACTTTCTCCCATGGATCTGCAATAAAAAATGGGACATACTTGGACAATTCAGGTAACTTGGCCTCATACTCTGTAACTGTCATATTTCCCTGATGCAGATCATGAAATTAACGCCTTATATCATCTTGCTTTCTCAACGGGATAAATTTATGTTTTAACATTCTGAAAACTCTGACCAGGTGATAGGTGGTGACCCTGCTTTTCTAGCTCTCTAAATAGAAGTCCACCATGCCTTTGGAGATCCTGAGAACATAAAAGTCGTAAATTCCACACCACGAGTCTTCTTCAACCCCAATTTAGCAAGTATCATTTCACAACAATCAAGGAAATTCTGAGGCTCAATAGAAGCTAGTGTCGCATCAAATTCTGGTGGCTTAAGGTCTGCGAAATTCTTAAGATCTTTAGGTTGTCCTGAAGTTGCAACTGGATGACTACCTTCTTGAGGGGCCAAATGTGGTGTCTGAGTGGCATCACCATTCAACTGGACTTGTTCTTGTGTTTAGGTGGTAGTCTGAGGAGCTGGGGTTCTACCACAATTAGGAACCAATGCCTCTAACACATTCAACAACCTCATCACAACATCTATAGGTAAAGCGATAGTAGGTGTAGTAGCTGTCACTATCTGTGGGGCATCCTGAGCAACCTGTTCCTGCACTTGCTCTGGGGCAACAACTCGGGTCTGTCCCTCATTTGTAACTCTTGATTGAGGAGCAGTAGATGCCCTAATTCGAGCTCTAGTAGGATGAGACCTACCCTGACTACCACTAGAGGTAATGCCATGTCCCCTACTATGTCCAACAGCTGCATTAGATCGAACAGCAGAGGAAGAGTCACGTCTCTTAGCCATCTGTGAAAAAAATATTTAAAAGTTAAGTTTGATTCAACTCAATGTACAAATAAGGAGTGAAAAAAGAATATATCCTAAATGTTCAGTAGCCTTAAGGTCATAAGTATGGATGCCTACATACCCATGAACAAGATTCTACCCAACACTACTCCATGTCCGCGGACTTAAAGCCTAGACTCTGATACTAACTTTGTCACATCCCAAAATACCCCCTAGATATGACTGGTACCCGCCCACACTATTTGTCAGGAGAACCAAATATTCATACACACTCAAACTATCCAAGCATTAAGAATATATGTGCAACTTATAATGCTCATAACAATAGAGTAACTAGCAAACCAAAATCACATATCAATTTATGAAAGGAAAAAGGGCCACTTAACAAAATATCTCTAGCCCAAATCCCACAATAAAATCATGGAGCATCTTATAGAGTGATATGAGTTTAACTGATGGGCATACAATCCCAAAAAGAAGAAAATCATAAACTATACTAGATAGAGCTGAAGTAGTTACCTCCACAAACAATGTGAAGGCTCACCTCAACAACAAAATCCAAGGAAATGAACTCATCAGCCACAAGTGTCTCCCTTTGCAATAGTATATGCATTGACATGCAAGTAAGGAGTGAGTTACATAAATATAACCCAGTAAGATCCTCGACTCGCTACTTTAATATCCCTGAAATAAGAGTTATAAAATACATCTACACAATGGATATACATAAATAATATACATAAGAATATACTTCATAACAAGCTTAGTAAGTTCAAAAAAATGTTCAAAAGGGTCACAACATGTCTCAATTCAAACCCCACTCAAAACCTGTCATAAACGGCGGCGAAGGAGATCAGCCAATCACCCGGACAAGTCCATGGCAACATGAATAATACTCTTAAAACGTACTATGGTAGCGTGTACAAAGCCCCTAACATATTACGACAGCTAAGTATGCCCTTAGTAGCCACATCACGGTAGTAAAGAAGGGTATTCAGCATCACACCACATATAACTCATGAAAATATTCAATATTCTTCTCAAAAATAGCATATCTAGAATTTATCAAAGAAACATCAACTCTGTCAAGCACATGCTTGTCCCAACACATACACTAAACAGAGAAAAAGATATTTTTCAAAGTATGTTTAGAAAGCAAGCACTAAAACTTAAAGTCTCACTTACCTTACTAATAACAAGTTCCACAACCTTGCATGTATAAAACACCCACCAAAACAGCCCGTACTTTCCTCAATCTATGAAAAAAATACTGATTATAGAATATCAATTATGTTGGTCAAACACAAGTCTCAATATCCCTAGTCTTCAAGTTTAGGGTTAAACCTTAATACCCAATGACTTAGACTATAAATTAAAAGTAAATATATTCTTAATCTCATTGTTAAACCTAATGGTGAAAATTCTAGTAAATAGGTTTCAACTAACAAGAGCACACAACAAGAAGAAAATACCTGTTCTTTATCACCCCATATAGTGGTTCAAAGACCAAATTGATTTTATGTATGAGTTTTTCCAAAATCACCTTGTGAGTTGTGTGTTTCCTTCCAAAGAAAAGTAACGATAGAAGAAGAAAAAGGATTGCTCAATTTTTTTTCCTGCAGTTGTTTTACAAAAAACTGTCAGTCCCCTTTTTTTTCCTGGTTTTGCTACATAAAAACTAAAACAAAAGGGGTTGAACCTTATTTATTATTATTTTTATAAATTATTAATAATTAAAATTACCCATTAACCCTTCATTAAAAATATAAAGGTTATTACGCGCCCTATATGATTGTGTTCTATCCACTCTAACATCTCTCGAATCCAGAGTAAATAACTAATTTACTCCCTAGTTGATCAGGTTACGAAGTATAGATAAAAATAACATAGGAACAATTGAAAAAAACCATTCATAGATGTCAAAATCCAAGAAGTACATATAGTCCATGGCTACAACCCCAGAATATGGAGACTTAGCCACTCATGAATGTGGAATACATCATGAATGAAGTGGAAAACATCAAAAGCCAAAATCTAATGACTAAACTAACCAAAATATGGTGGAAAAGAGTTTTCCATCATCCCTACTACAGTTCTTGCATAAAAACCAATGTAAAATCTAAAGTCTAAGATAGAGTAATAATAAAAATTTTGTAATTCGACTTTTCCGCATTAGGTCCTCAAGTCCGCGATGCGAACCCCTTATATTTTTGACATTTTTCTTAAACTGCTGACTGGACAATTCTGCACAACTTTTACACAGGTTCGCGATGTAGGCCTGGCACATTTTTGAGCTTCGCCCCCTTTTTCTGCATTTTTCAATTTCCACAACCTTGTTCCCAGGTCTGCCACATGGACTTTTGGTTTTTTGGCTGCTTCTACTGACTTTTATCCTCCACGCTCTAGAATGTATTCTTCCCTCAAGTTCGGGTTTAATCCTGAACTTTCCAATCAAAGCAAAATTGTGCAAAAACACAACCAACAGGAGCACTTGCCCTACGTTAGCAAAATAAGAGAAAACGACATTCAAACACCTAGATTCTATTATTTATCCTCCGAATTCACTCTATTTATGGGCATCATTGGCTAATTTATATGCCTAAGATCACTTTGAAGACAAGTTTATTACATCAATCTATTTGATAGGAAGAGTCAATCCTCATAACACATTCCCTTACATACTGGATGATTGGCCCTCCTATTTCTTCAATTTTGGGACATAATGAAGTGTAGAGGCTGGCTTTCCCTTTGAGGGCATGTTCTTCCCCTTATTTGGACAACTACTGGGCTCTTTAATATCAACTTTTCCCTTTTCAATGGCCACATCAGTTGCTTGGCCTTTAAGCTTATCATATTTGGTCGGTTTGACACCCTCAAGGTTTACCCCTTTTACAACATAACTTTTGAAATAGAACTTTGCATCAGCAAAATGTGACTCAACTTTAGTGAAAGGATCATTGTCAACAACTATTTTCCTTTCATTTCCATTTTTGAGGTACTTCAAACATTGATAGTAAGAAGATGAGACAATTTTGTTCTCGTGCACCCAAGGCCTTCCAAGTAATATGTCATATGATGATTTTGCATCAATTACATGCATCCATGCACTTGATTGCAAATCATCCATATGAATTTCCAGCTTAATAGAGCCTATAAACCTCTGCCCCCCTTGATTGAATCCTTGTATCAACAAACGATTTTGGCTAAGTTCTTCAGTTATGATGCCAAGCTTTTCACTGTGTGGATGGGCAGAATGTTGACCCCCAGACACTTCATCTATCAAGATTCTATTTATCTTCTTCTCTAGTATGTGACCCACTATGTATGAAGGATGATTATGTAGAGTTTCACCAAATAGAAGATCATCGTATGTAAATGTGATCTTTGTATCATATGCATATACTTCTTGAAGAAGAGGTTCCATATACTTCTCAAAAGATGAGAAGGATGCTTTCATTGGATTTTACCCATAGTTTCTTCCTTGTCTGTAGGAGATATCGCTGGTGAGATATCACTTGTTGTTTCTTCTTTGTTTGCAAGATATACCTTCGATAGAGTTTCATTCCATACTTCACCCTTTCCAGCACTGAAATATGATGCCTTAGCTTTATCTTGAGTAGCCTCCATACAGAACCAAGTTGGCAGGAATTCCTCCAAAGTCACTGGACATCGCCATTTTTTGGTAGTGATGTACTTCTACCTTTGACCTCTTTGGACGTTTCACTGACTTCTACTTCATTGATATCCTGACTACCCTTTGTTTAATCTGTTTCTTAAATGATTCTTTTTGTGGACTAGTCTTGTTGCGTCTCCCTTAGTCACAAGAATCCAACCTTCATCATTATCTGTATCAATTGGGGCCTTTTCTCACTCTAATGACCCTTTCTCTTCAGATGCACATATTCGGATTAGTTCAAATGAGCCAAATATGATAGAAATTTGATTAGAACTTTCCTTTTCATCATCAAGGACAATTTTATTTTCATTAGCCAATTGCATAACTTTATCCTTGAAGATAAAATATTTTTGAAAAGAGTAACCTACAAGTCTATGATACTTGTAGTAATTTGGGTCATTAATCTTCCCAGCTTTATCGGGCCACTTCATCTTTGGCAACTAAATGAGCTTTAGCTCAACCAATTCATCAAAAATTTCTAGAACATCAGAATCCAAAAACGGTTATTCCTTTTCTTGCATCTCCCTCAAGGTCAACTTTCAATTTGGACGCTCTTGAAAAGTTGTCTTTACGCTTTGCTTCTTACTTTCTTTTGTAGTAAACTTTACTGTTGCAACGTTGACATTCATGGACTCTTTGTTGTCGTTCTTGGGCACAAATTTGCTCCATTTCTTGGGTTCTTGTTTATCCTTCCGTTTGAGAGGATCGTGAACATGCATCCCATCCTATCCCGTAGAAGACATGCTCAACTCCATATCGTGGGCACGAGTAGCCAAGTCTTTAAAAGACTTAGGCTTGATTCCTTGTAAGATGTAAAAACCCCCCAATGAACCCCTTGGATACACATTTCTATAGCAGAAGCTTCACTAAGCCTATCTTTGCAATTTAAACTCACATTTTTCATCGATTTATGTAGTCAATAATAGGTTCATTCTTTCTCTGATGGGTATTCGTGAGCTCTACCATGCTCACAGTGCATCTTGTGATGTAGAAACGATTAAGGAATTCAATTTCCAGTTGCTCCCAACTATCAATAAAATTAGGCTCAAGATCAGTCTACCAATCAAATGAGTTTTCCTTTAGAGAGCAGACGAACTATTTGACAAGGTAGTCTCCATACATCCCAGCATTGTTATACGTCTCTACAAAGTGCGCAACATGTTGCTTTGGATTTCCTTTGCCCTCAAATTATTGGAACTTAGGAGGTTGATAACCAACAGACATTTTGAGGTTATCAATTCTTGCAGTATAAGGTTTGACATACATGTGGAAAGACTTGGTGGAGACCTCATACTTGATAGAGATTGTCCCACTGGCCGTGCCAAAATTTGTAGACGTATAAATTCACATCGAGAAAATAATAATCAAGAATGAAAATATCACAAATAATTTGCAGTATTTCATTTCAAAATGCAAGTGTTGCAATCTCTATGAATCCTCTGATTCGCCTCTTCAAGTGTAAATTTAAGGGCTCTTGAGCTTGATCTTGAATCTGAAATTTGTTCTCAAACTTGATCTTGAATTAGAATTTGTTCTTGATGTTATTCTTGAAACTTGAATTTGTTCTTGAGTTTGATCTTAAGTTCAAGAGCTTTTAAGCTTGTTCTTGAACATGAATGCTTTAATGTTTGAATTCTTGAACTTTGTAGTGAAATTTGCTGCGTTTGATCCACGAGCTTTCTCTAGCTTTTTTGTTAGAATTCTTCATTCTTCTTTGAATTATGAAGACCTCTATTTATAGTTATAGAATAAAAGAATTATAATAGGAAAGACTTTCTTCAGCCATTCAGATTTAAGTGACATGGCATGTAGAGCTTTAATGAAATGGGTTTGTCATTTTGACACATAGCATAGTTCCATTGACTTCTTCATTTGACTTGGCGTGCCACATTATTTGAAACGTGGCACCAAGAGGGCCTCTTGGATGAAATAATATTGGGCTTATTAATTTAGGCTCTTTTATTGTAGCCCAAATTAATTAATATGTATTTTAATTAAATCTGTATCTATTGGACTTAAATCATTAGCCCGATTATATTAGTCCATATCATTTATTTGGACTAATATATTCATGAATTTAATATAATTTAAATCATTTTAAAATTTACATTTAATAAATTTTAAATGATTACAATGCCCCTTTTTCTTGGCATTTAATTTTAAATAATCGCTTTCAATAAGAATAGGTGTGTAATAGATCTCCCAGTAGTTTAAGTGTGTAACTGACTTTTCATAACAAGTTCAGAGGTGAATTTATGTCTTTGCCCAATAGAAAAAATAACATTACATACATCAATCATTCCACTTGATATTATATTCCACTCTTTTTTTCCCTTTCTTATTCCCAAATCTTACAACTAAAAGTGGCAGATTCAAAATTCAAATATCATCACCTTTTTTCCACGAATATAAATCTCAACCCTAAAGCATTATCATCACATACTCAAATCACCAACTTTCTTGACCTTTGTACACATTAGCCCCCACATACCTGATCTTACAATTTCACACAAATGTCTGTTTCTGAATTAGTCTCTCTCTCTCTCTCTTTATATATATATATATATATATATATATATATATATATATATGCTCATCGATGTGTTGATAATTATAGTCATGATGTTAACTACTATTTCTAGAACAAAAGCTATATGGTGTGTAGTAAGAAGTGATGCAAGTAATGAAGCATTGCAAAGAGTGTTAAGTATATGAACATCAATATGTTCTATGGTTTTGATGATTAAAAAAATATACCAAGGACCAGGTAGATCATCAGGTTTTTGTGCTGAAGAAAGTTGTGGAAAACAACCTGTAAAGTTGCTGTGGTTGGTGAAAAATCTTTCAGACTTGTATTCAAGGACAAGTGGTCCATAGGTCGTATCCATAGCAGCTTAAAAGGTGAAAGTCCAAGGTTACAACATAAGGTTTTACAAGAATATTTCATATTGAATATTCTCTAGTTGAAAAAGCTTCTCCTTGGCTTCTTGTGCAAGAATATACAAAAAACCTGGGACCTGATAGACTAGCTCTATAGTTCTCTTGTTTGTGTTATTGTATTGTGTTCTAAACTATAAGATCATTCCTAATCTATAAAGGTAAGTGATAAACTTCTTATGTTGTTTATTCTAGTGTTGTGTGTGCCTTATATATAGACAGTGTTGTAGTCTAAAGACGCAATTATGGTATTAGTCTAATTGTTTGGTATTGTGGGTTAGAATGTAATTGGCTTTGTAGTTGCTCATTGCTTGGGCTGAATGTACAAGTTGTTTTGGTATTGTAAAGGAAAAGTAGAGAAATAGCACGTGTGTTATATATCTTTACTTTGATCTTTAGTGGATTTGGTTGGTAAATCCTGTGACGACAAGTTGTGATTTTTCCTCCATTGAGCAAAGAATTTTTCCATGTAAAAATCATCATGCATCTGTCTTCTATTATTTATTTTCTTCCAAGTTTTAGCTTATTAGGCATCCGAGGGACCTGATCAGTTATTAGGCTAGGAGCACACTAGCTCAACAATTGGTATCAGAGCAGGGATTCAGATTCACACCTTGAGATTTTTTGTAAAGATAACTGCTCCACTTAACTTGTAGGAAGGATAATCATCTATTAGACCACTAAGGTTCAATAGAAAATACTATGGATGGTGGAAAGGTAGGATGCATGATTTCTTGATGACTGAAGATAGTATACTTTGGGACATTATCCTAGATGGACCTTATATTCCCATGACGGAGGTGAAAGAAGGTGATATGACCAAATCTATTCTAAAAACCAGGCAACAATATACTAAAGTGGATATGAATAAAATAGAGAAAAGCTACAAAGCGAAGAAGCTGATTGTATGTGATATGGGAGCTGAGGAATACAACTGGATGTCAGCTCGTGAGTCTGCTAAAGAGATTTGGGATTTCCTGAAGAACGCACGTGAAGGAACTAAAAAAGTGATAGAGTCTAAGGTCGACATGCTAACATCTCAATATCAGGACTTTATCATGTATGAAGGTGAGACAATACAGGAAATGGAGACCAAGTTCTCAATAATAATCAATGAGCTCAAGTGCCTGGGAGAACCCATCAGTCAAAGCAAGCAAGTTCGAACGATTTTAAGGGTGCTTCCAAAATCTTGGGAGAGCAAGATTGATGCCATTACTGAGTTAAAGCACCTGAAATGAATGTTCTCATCAGCATACTTCGTACACACGAGTTAAACAAGAAGCATGATACTGCCAAGAGAGAATGGAAGAGGGACAAAACTCTAGCTCTAAAAACCGCTCAAAGTGATGAGGAGATCGATAGTGTGATATGGCTTATATCACCAAGAGGTTTAAGAAGTTTATGAGAAAAGTCATGATTTGACAAAGAAAAGAAATGCTGAAAGGACCCTTGGAGGTACTAATCTACGTCATGGCTGTGGAAAACCTGGACACTTTATCAGAGAGTGTCCTCATAAAAAGGTGATTACATAGATGGACAAAAGATGGAAAGGAAAGAAGGAAGGACCAGATCCCAGACAAGTACAAGAAAAAGGCTGCTGCTAATAAGATAATGTTAAAGGCACTAGGACTCTGGGGAAATTCTTTCGGTGAATCTGAAGAGGAAGAACAACCTGAAGATCCATACATGCTTGCGGTGAAGAACGATGATGAAATTTATGATGGAATATTTGCTTTTATGGCTTTGTCAGATGATGAAGAAGATTGTGATGAAGATAATGACGATAAGGTAACACTGCTAGACCTTAAAGATAACTTAGATCTTTGTTCTACTAAAAAGTTGAAGAAACTGGCATGTGTTCTTATTGATTTTATCTATGAACTGACCACTGAGAAGGACCTTCTAAGTAATAGAGTGGACATGTCACAGGATGAAAAATTGTGTTAACCACTCAGGTGACTGACCTTGAAGTTAAGATTGTGATCCTTAAAACTGAAAAGGGGGAACTACTGAAACTAATAGAAGTTGAAAGTCAATCTGATGCTAAGATAAAAGGAAAGATTAGTGAGAATGAATCTATTTTGGAAGAAAAACTAAATAAGGCTGAACTAAAATTAAACTTGGCCTTAGAAAGAAACTCTGTGATTGAGAAGGACCTAATGAGAGTTAATGAGGATCTAAATAAGTCTATGAAGTGGACTGCCTCTTCCAAACTTCTGGGAGATATGTCATATAGCTGGAGTTATGAAAAAAAGGGTTTGGGTTATGTCAACAAAATTGACCCACTTTATAAACCACACAACAAGTATGTGTCTGTTACTGATAATTTGTTATGCCTACACTATGGGAGAAATGGTCATCTGAAAGATAACTGTGAAGTTCTGAGAAGAACCTTGAGTAAATAGAAGTTAGCTCAATCAGATAAAAAGGATGTGATAGTAGGGCCAGGTCCTAAGCCCAAACGAAGGACCAAACCCTTACCACTCTGGACCAGAAAAAATTGTAATTAGGTCTTTATCTACCTATTTGGAGCTTAGATTGAAATGGGTTCCCAAAACTAACTTTTAATCACTTATAGGAGAAGTCAGGAGGAAGCAGTAAGTGCTGGTACATGGACAGTGGATTCTCAAAGCATATGATGGAAGGACTAAAAACTTCCACACATTGAAGGAATTTGAAGGAGGTAGTATGTCTTTTGGTGGTGGTCAAAAGGAGTATATTATGGGCATAGGAAAGATTGGTAAATGTTTTGAGAAAGTTATTGAAGATGTGTACTATGTTGAAGGTTTAAAGTACAATCTTTTTAGTGTATCTCAAATTTGTGATAAAGAAAATAAAGTTAGATTCATATTAGATAAATGAACTGTTACGAACTTGGCAACAAATGAGGTGGTGCTGACAGCCTTGAGGTGAAGTAATATGTATGTAGCAGACCTGAGAACCACAAAGCAGGATAATCTGACCTGCTTAAAGGCTTCGGATGATCCTTGCGATTTGTGGCACAGAACATTAGGTCATATTAGTCCCTTCTTACTGAACAAATTAGTATCCAAGGACCTGGTTCATGGCTTGCCCAAGGTGAACTTCAGAAATTCAAAAGTATGTGCAGGTTATGCTCAAGAAAAGTAGATTAAGGAATCTTTCAAGTCCAAACATGAGATAAGAACCACTAGTCCCATTGACCTTATTCATACTAATTTTTGTGGCCCTGTCAAGGTTTAAAACAGAGCAGGTAAGAAGTATATCATGGTGGTGGTTGATGATTACTCAAGATACACTTAGGTAAAATTTCTGAGATCCAAAGATGAAGCATGAGAATTGCTGATCAACCTCATCAAGCAGATCCAAGAACTCCTCAACAAAACGGAGTGGTGGAGAGGAAAAATAGAGCTCTGGTGGAGATTGGAAGGACCATGTTAATTGACTCAAGATTGGCTAAGAATTTTTGGGTTGAGGCTGTTAATACTGGTTGTTATACGACCAATAGATGTCTGATAAGGTCCTTCAAGAACAATACTCCATATGAACTCTTGTTTGGAAGGAAGCCTAACATTAGTCATCTGAGAACTTTTGGTTGCAAATGCTTTGTACTTAAAAATTAGAAGGAAGAAGTTGAAAATTTTGACTCCAAAAGTGATGAGGGTGTGTTTGTTGGCTACTCTACTAGCAGCAAGGCTTATAGAGTATTAATAAAAGAACTCTCTGCATTAAGGAAAGTGTGCATGTTATCTTTGATGAATCTGGAGATATGAAGAGCATCAGTGATCTAGAAGATTCAGACAGGGATAAACCACTTTAACTACAAAATGACAGTTTGATAGATGATCCTTCAATGGAAAATGCTAATCCACCTGGTAACAGATCAAATGATGGTGATGGAAATGGTGAGTCCTTGGAGGAATCAGGTATTCCTACAAGAGAACCTGAGGGAGATGTAGATGGCACTGATCAAGTCAATGAAGCTGATGAAGCTCAACATAATGCACCAGAAAATTTTGATGTACGAGGAAGTCAAAGTCCGTCCTTTGCAAGGCCACACAGATGAAAACATCAGTTATCCCATCTAATGGATAATCTAGTCTCTCCTCTGGACTTAGGGATTTAGACCAGGTCTAAGACTAGAAATCTAATGGCATGTGATGCTTTTATGTCCTCCATAGAACCTAAAAATGTCGAAGAAGCTCTCAAGGATGCTGACCGGATAAACTTCATATAGAAAAAACTATTTCAGTTTGAAAGAAGTAAGGTATGACACCTTATTCCAAGACCCACTAATAGAACTGTGATAGGGACCAAGTGGGTGTTCAAGAATAAGCTAGATAAAAGTGGCATCATCACCAGGAACAAATCCAAACTAGTGGTTCAGGAATTTAATTAAGAAGAAGGGATAAATTATGATGAGACATTTACTCTAGTACCCAAAATGGAAGAAATCAGAATTCTAATTACTTTTTCCACCTACATGGAATTCAAATTATTCTAAATATATGTCAAGAGTGCCTTTCTAAATGGTTATCTTAAGGAGGAAGTCTATGTGAAGCAACCTCCAGGCTTTGAATGTGTTGAGTATCTAGATTAAGTTATAAAACAGGATAAAGCTTTGTATGGGCTGAAGCAGGCTCCAAGGGCATGGTATGAGAGATTGTCTGGGTTCCTACTTGGTCATGGATACAAAATAGGAAAGATTGACAATACTCTATTTCTGAAGACCAGAGGAAAGAATTTGCTAATTGTACAAGTATATGTAGATGACATCATTTTTGGTACAACTACAAACTCTCTCTGCAAAGAATTTGGGGACCTGGTGAGTAGTAAATTTGAGATGAGCATGATGGCTGAGCTTAGTTTCTTTCTGGGATTGCAAATCAGACAAACCCCCGATGCCACTTTTATAAGTGAAGAAAAGTATATCAAGGATCTTCTCAAGAAGTATCAGCTAATGGATGCAAAACCAATTGACACTGCTATGGGGACAAGTACTAAATTAGATGTTGATGAAAATGGTAACCTAGTAAATGTAACCATGTACAGAGGAATCATAGGGTCATTGCTATACTTGATTGCAAGCAAACCAGACATAGTCTTCAGTGTGGGCATGTGTGCTAGATTTCAATCTTGTCCAAAGGAATCATACTTGAAGGCTGCCAAAAGGATTCTCAGATATCTCAAGAGTTTTGAGTATTTGGCCCTATATTATCCTGTTAGTGATAACTTTGATTTAGTAGGATATGCTGATATAGACTTTGTAGGGTACTTGGTTGATAGAAAGAGCACTTCTAGCATCGCTCATTTCCTTAGGTCATCACCGATCTCTTGGGGGACCAAGAAGCAAAATTCAGTGCACCATCCACTGCTGAGGCTGAATACGTTATTGTCGATGCTTATTGTTCACAATTATTGTGGATCAAGCAATAGCTGGAAGATTTTGGGGTGTTAACAGAAACCATTCCCCTCTTGTGTGAAGATACAAGTACACTGAACATGGCAAAAAATTCTAGTTCATCACATAGAACAAAGCACATAGATGTGAGACATCACTTTCTCAGGGATCAGGTGGATAAGGGAAACATCTGCATGAAATTCTGCAATACAGAGGATCAAATTACTGACATTTTCACTAAATCATTATCCAGAGACCAGTTCGAACAAAACAGACTAAAGTTGGGATTGATTAAGCAACAACATGAAGGATTGAAGTGATTACAAACTTTCCCTGTAGACCTTGGTTAAAATGGCTTAATCAGATATCTAAGAAATTATTCACTATCAATTAAATGCCATATTGTACTTTGAAGATTAGCAAACATTAAAAATTCTCATAAAACTTGAAGATTAAGATAGAAAGAACCTCATCGGAGGACCTAACTCATTATCAAGTTAGTATTTTATTCATAATCTCTCACTTCATTAATGTAAATTCTAAGGACTTATCACATCTGTTCAGCTTTCTCTGAACCAACGTCACTTCATCCAGTCCCTAAAGAGTCACAACCAATCAGGGACCGGACGTCTTCTTTTCTTCTTCCTTCAAAATGATTTCATCCATCATTTTTAAATATCATCCAAATCCCTTCTTCTAAAAGTCAAGTTCATCCTCTCTTTTTCAACTTCCTCACTGTTCATCTTTCTGAACAAGTTTCGTACATTATGTAACAATGTCTACTAGTCTCGAACACTCCTCGTCTGAAATTGATGTCAAACCAAAATCCTTACCATCCCCTAACATCAACACACCACTGTATATCCCCATTCACACACCTGTCAAACTAGATAAAATTTACCCTTTTACACAAGGTCTCGACTCATCTTCTCCAACCCTACCTACCTCTTCTGCATCAGCACTGGGATTAGAGTCGCCTAGTGCATTTCCTATTCCAATCTCTTTGGATATCATTCCAAATGCTACTGAGGAACAGGGCAATATTTTCCCTCTAGGACAGACGTCATCATCCTTTCTCAAAAACACTTTGAAGGGGATCTTGTCGACTATAGGGACACTGAATCCAACATACTTGTTAAGGGTCCTGAGTGTCTTGCCAAAAACCTGTTGGGTTTGAGGGATGATGATCATAGTCTTTGTGAGGAACCCTCTTTGCCTGATCTAACTTTGACACTAGGCAAGCCAGTGTATGATCAGACATCTATTAGTGATATCAGACCAATCAATGTTGTTGAGGAAGAGGTGGTTGGTGAAGAGGATGACGAGGATAATATACCATTGTCTTAGAGATGCCAAAGGCCAAATGTCTCTTTTGTATCTGTTCCTATCAGGGACCAAGTCATGATAAACAAGGAAAAGGTGACTAGTGACAGTACAACAGCTATGAGAAGTTACACTACCAGGAGGTCCTAGAAAAAGTTACCGGGATGCAATGAAAGCAAGTCAGCAAAAACACATCTCTAAGAAAAAACAAAGAAAGACCATGATTTTTGAAGAGAAAATACCTAAGGAAAATCTTGTAGATATTAAGTAGGAAAAGGATGGATTGGACAGAGTCTGATGATGAAGAACACAGTATGAGTCAAGGACCTGGTAAGGTTAAAGACTTAACGGATGTAAAGAAAATTACTGGTAAAGAGAAAGGGGGTGAACCTGTTTCCACTAGAGGATCAGGTCCACAGGTAAACAAAAGGAGAACTAAGAAGGTTATAATAAGGGATAGAAGAGTCAATTTGCTTCAGGACCAAAAGGTTCTGAATGGAAGAGTGTTTGAACCCACTGCGAAAAATCATCCTTGTATGAGGGAACTATTTGAAGTTGTTAACTTTCAGGGGTGTGGACATTTGTTTGAGTTGTTGGTACCCTTTCTACGTAAATGGGAAGTTAAGGAGTTCTATTTGAACATGCAGTTTTAAGATTATGGGAGTTTTATTACAAATATCAGGGACATATCTTTTAGGGTGGATAAAGAAAACTTGGGTGAAATTCTTCATGTTAGGAAGTCAGAAATCAGAATAGTGGTTGATAAATCTCCCTCAAGAGGTTTCTTGGAGGAGGCTGGCAAGTTGAAAAACATGAACCCTATAGCAGTCTTTAAGAAACTCTTTAAGGGGCAACATCAGTTATACTTTGAGTTTGTTAGCACAAAATTTTTACCATGGACTGAAAAAGGATAGTAGCCACTATGGTAGACCTATACTTGAAAGAAAAGCTGAGCACTATGGTCAAAATTATCTTTCTATGCTGATAATGGAACATATGACCAAAGTGTTCAAAATGGCTAAAGGCAAACATGGTCTGGAGTATGGATTTCTGCTGAGCCAAGTGTTTGAAGCATGTGGGGTTGAGTTGAGCAGGGGAACTACTGGGGCTATTAAGCAGTCTCTCTCTCACAATACATTCGTGGAATGTGATTGTGAAGACTTTAGGGTTGGGGCTAAAAAATCTCTAATATCTAATCTGATAGATCAGAATGAAGCCTTACAAGCTCAAGTAAGGGACCTGACTGCTGAACTGGCCAAGAAGCATGCCAATATAGTAATGCTAAAAGTAGAATTACCGAAAGGCCCAAGAGGAGTAACTGATGTAGCTGAGTTGAAAGAGCTGAGGGAAGTTAATGCCCAACTATCCAAGGGAGTAAAGTCCCTTACTCAGCAGCTTCTGGATGCCCTTAAGGATCATAGTGCAAATATGTCTAAACTTATCCGGTCCCTTGCATCCAAGTCCTCTAGTCTTTAGGTTCCCTGCTTTTGTATTCGTCTCTCCCTTGTCCTTTCAATCTGTCTATTTTTAAGCCTATTTCAAGTTTATTATTGTCTAGATGGTTGTTTTGGTCCTGTCCTCGGCAGTTTACTTGTGTAAAAGTGACAATTTATGTATGGTCTACTACTGCAATGGTCTACTATGTCTCTATTTACTATGTTTTTTTATTTGTCTTCTAATGGATCAGATACTCAGTATTTTTTGTTTGTGGTCTTATCTTAGTTTACGGATTTCTTTTTAATGATGCCAAAAGAGGGAAGAAAATGTAAATCATATATTCAGGAGGAATAATAGCGGGGGAAGCATAGTTTCTGGGGGAACTAAACATATGATGGGGTTTAGTTTGTCATCATCAAAAAGAGGGAAAATGTTAAGTACATGAACATCAATATGTTCTATAGTTTTGATGATTAACAAATTATTCCAAGGACCAGGTAGATCATCAGGTTTTTATGCTGAAGCAAGTTATGGAAAACACTCTGTAAAGTTGTTGTCGTTGGTGACAAGTCTTTCAGACTTGTACTAAAGGACCAGTGGTCCTTAGGTCATATCCATAGCATCTTAAAAGGTAAAAGTCCAAGGTTACAACACAAGTTTTTTCAAGCATATTTCATATTGAATATTCTCTTGTTGAAAAAGCTTCTCCTTGGCTTCTTGTGCAAGAATATACAGCAAACCAGACATGGGACCTGATAGACTAGCTCTATAGTTCTCTTGTTTGTGTGAGTTGTATTGTGTTTTAAACTATATGATCACTCCTAATCTATAAAGGTAAGTGATCATCTTCTTATGTTGTTTATTCTAGTGTTGTGTGTGCCTCATATATAGATAGTATTATAGTCTAAAGGTGCAGTTATGGTATTAGTCTAATTGTTTGGTGTTGTGGGTTAGGATGTAATTGGCTTTGTGGTTGATCATTGCTTGTGCTGAATGTACAAGCTGTTTTGGTGTTGTAAAGGGAAAGTAGAGAAATAGCGCGTATGTTGTATTTCTTTAGTTTGCTCTTTAGTGGATTTGGTTGGTAAATCCTGTGGCAATAGCTTGTGGTTGTTCCTTTCTTGAGCAAGTAGTTTTTTCACGCAAAAATCATCATTCATCTGTCTTCCGTTATTTGTTTTCTTCCAAGTTTTAGCTTATTTAGCATTCGAGGAACCTGATCAGTCATTACGCTAGGAGCATGCTAGCTCAACAAAGAGGTTTGGATTATGCTTGTAGCAATGGTGCTAATTGTGCACCAATTAAACCTAATGGACTTTGTTATTTTCCTAATGCTATTCAAAATCATGCTTCTTATGCCTTCAATAGTTTCTATCAAAGAAACAACATGGCTCCTGGCTCTTGCCAATTTTCTGGCACACCTACTTTTACCAAAACTGATCCAAGTAAGTCTATATTTTCGCTCGATATCCATATAAGTTTGATACCGATATAATTCAGACTTAGCTAGCTTGCACCGAAAAGTTCCATATTAGGCATGATAAAGATGACTCTGTACGTAGGTGTTCAAATCAGAACTTCCAATTGAAAACGAAGGAGTAGTACTCTATCACAACCGTGTTGGTTTTTTGTTCATTTATTATGAATTATAAGTTATGTATATGGTAAAGGTTCATATAAATAATATATTTACATAAAAATTTTCTTAAAGTATAAGATTTGAAGTGTGATGTTAGAAAGAAAGGTAATATATCTTCTATAACACGTAAAATTAATCTGATAGTGTAAAAGTTTGTTATAATATTGACTATATATATAATTTAAACTCTAATTTATGTACACGTACGCAACATAAATAATTTTTTTAAAAATATTTAGTGTAGTTTGATGTCCTACAAAAAAAGTTTGATGGATTATTTATCTTATTTCTATGAGGTAGTGGTAAGGTCTGCGTACATTTTACCCTCTCCAAACCCCACTTGTGGGATTCTACTGGGTATGTTATTCTTGTCGTCTTAATTAGGCTATGGATCTTGTGTTTACCCGGCCTCTCCAAGGTATATATGTTCTTTTAGACTTCAAGTTGTATTATTATTTATTTGTTTCACTTCTTTTTTTCTGTGTTGATTTTTTTATAGTTTTTCCTCTTTGTTTGTCTGTTTTTGATAAAAATATGAAATTTAAAAAAAAGAAAATTTTTAAATTTTTTAAATTAAAATATGGAATGATTACCTAATTACATTGCTTTATTTATCATATTTTCTATTATTTCTATTCATTTCCGAAAAATTCAAAAATCTCTTCTTTTCATCCAAATACATTAATTCAGTAATTCAGATACATTAAGAAATTAGAAAATATTTTTTAGAAAAATAATTTCTTACATGAAAATATTTTCATAATTTGAAATATTTTTTAAAAATAAATATTTAAATTCTTTTTTTTTTGGAGGTGGTAGTGGAATGGAGTAAAAAATTAAAATTTTTGAACTTTCAATTTTCTTTAAAAAATAATATATTTTTTTATTTTTTTGTGTGTGGGGGATGGGGAAATTGGAGTAAAAAAAATTGAAAGCAAATGTACATTTTCCAACCAATATGAGACCCTAATCGACTATAATATCTAAATTATTTTCCAAAAAAAAGTTGAATCAAAATAAAAGTGATTAGAGGAAGCCGACAAACTAAAGCTTGATGTTGGAAACCTAATCCGTTTAGGATTTAATATTTAATTTGTGAATAATTAATTAATTAATATTCTAGATCTGTAATTAGAATTATTATTACTAGTTTGTGTCAAAGTAGGTTTTGTTTCTCCTATCCTCTTTTGTGTGGAAGTAGGTTTTGTTTGTAACAGTATAAATAGGAGCTGTTTAGCATTAGTTTGAAGTTTGATAATCATAATGGGTTGGGATGATAGTAGTGGAATAACGAGGGAGTATCAGTCAGATTGAGGATGAACCGACAAGACCTCTGAATGAAATCCGCATCTCACCACTAGTAGGAAAAGAATACAAAGTATCTACTTAGCGTATTACACTCTTTTTTTCTTATCAACAACTTATTGCATTCATGCAAATGGATATTATAATTGAAAAATAAAAACTAAAAACGAAACGAAAGATCAAATTACCACATTACTGAGATGGACATTTATCTACTAAAATATTCAGCTCCAAATTTTAATATAGTCCTGACCATGACTACGAGTAATCAACGGCATAGAAATAAATTAGGATATATGCTTTTAAAATTTATTTTCATCTAATACATGGCTTCATCCATTGGAAGAAATAAGTAAACTTCATGTTAATAATCTATATCTATATCTATACTACCTTAAAAGCATCAACTTTAAAAATCTAAAGTCAAATTATGAAAATATTCCTCACTTAAAATCTATCTATTTTATTTTTATTACCTTAAAAATATCAACTCTAAAATTTAAATATTAAATTACATATTTGCCCTTCTTTAAAAGTCTAACTAAAATGGCCTAAATAGACTTTTAAATCTTTAAAATCTAATAGGTAATAATGCCTTTTCAAACTTTTAATCTAAAAGGCATTAACGCCTTTTAAAAAAGAAAAAAAAAACAACGCTTTAGGGCACTTTTCTGAAGCCACGCTTCTCTTCACGTTGAAAAAAAATATATCTTTTGAATAATATTCAGCAACGCTTCATACACACACAAAACAGCCTGTTGCTCCACTGTTTGTCACGGAGTTTGATGATCTGTCGATATTTAGCTTAAAACCTTTGTCTGGAAGTTTCCACTTAACGTATTGTTTGAGTGTCTGAGTATTTTTCAGGCATTGGTTTGTGAGGTAGTAATATTCAGTTGCATATGTAATGGCCTTAGTGGCATTCGCGCAGGTGCTTTTATACTTAAAATAATTATTTTAAGCACACTATGTGTATACGTTAGTGAACTTGCTTTTTCATCTTTTTTAGGCTGATTGAAAAAAGTGAACTCGCTATTTGATTATGTAATACATAAAGATATACTTGGGTGTTTTTTTTGTGTGTGTATGTACATTATACACGACCAAATACTAATTAATATGGTACTAATAATGGAGGGAGTTCCATTTCTTCTTTTGTGTGTGTATATATAGCTTGAGAAAACAACCCTCCAGTTGCATGTGTATTTTTATTAATATATGTATCTGTTGTTGATAGATAACGAAGGTCAAATGATTTTGCCACTGTTTTGAAGTCAAAGGGAAATAAAAAATAAAACAAAGAAGTGACAAATGTGTGCTGTGTATATTCTTAGCAGTTATCTTGCCACTGGTTGCCTTAATTATCATTGTCAGTGTCTTCTGCTGTAGGTTGCCCGCTATTTTCCTTGATCCTCTCCATCAATTTCTACTTAGGGGCAATGCTTTCTTCTTGGCCGCAGCTACAACATATACCGTGATCGCAACAACATCATATTCTGTATGTGTGGGTATGTGTATTCCTTTGACTAAAAAAGTTAAGAGTCTTCTTTTTCTCAATTACCACATGAACATTTAGCATATTAAACTTATTTAATGAGTCAATTGTCATAAAAGACTTCTTATCCTCATAATGCCATTGAATGTAATATAATTTTGTGAATTGATGTTAACTATAAGCCTTCATAAAAACTTATCTTTCTTGCCCTTTCTAAGTATTCTACTTTTAATGGGTTGTCATTTTCCTAGCGCTACTATATCATAGAAATTTGCCATGATTTTCATCCTGGCTAAGACCACACAGTTATTCTAAAGCCTTTTCAGTTGGTCAATACTTGAGATCAGTTTCATTCTGTCGCTTGTGATGTAAATAATTATGAACTTTCTCTGTTCCAATCATACTATTGTTGCAACTCGTGTAATTTCAATCTTCATAGCATGTACAATTAGTGCTGTAGTAGCAACGATATTACCAAAAAACGATATAATGCACTCAAGTTTGGCATACCGTTACAATCAAATGAAACAACAATGACAAATATGTCAAAACAAGTGGAGGTGCTGAGCCAACTAGACAAGCAAAACTAATAATGTTGGATGAAGCACCCATGGCAAAGAGACACACAATTGACATAGTCGACTACAATGATTTTGGACCATATGAAGAGGACACTTACAAACACCTTCTCATGCTCAAAACTTCTGCACGAAGCATCGCAACTTCCACCCTCACCTTCTAATCGCACTCCTCTATCTAATCCCCATCACTGACTGATGCACCTTATCATTTGTTCCCCTTTAAATACCCGAAATGCCAAATTCATTCTCCCATTCAAACAAAAGCTTACGCAACAATCCATCATCTCGCATCGTCTCTTATAACTCTCTGTTTTGTTTGCATCTAGTAATAGATTCCAAAACAAAAAAATATCTGGTGAAGAGCCTGTTGTTGCTGAAAATCCAACCCCTGCTCTTAGTGAGCCCATAGATTTTATGATAGCATTGCAACTTCTCCTTGGGAAATCATGGGCGCATGGTGGTTTAGCTAAAGATCTTCATGAGGCTGCTAAGATTATTAAGAAGCATTCTGCTCAACTTTGTGTGCTGCCAGAGGACTGTGACCAATCAGACTCTGTCAAATTGGTCAGAGCTCTATGTGATGATCATAATGTTAGCCTAATCACTGTTCCTAATGCCAAGACACTCAATGAATGAGCTGGTCTATGCAAGTGATTCTGAAGGCAAAGCAAGGTTGCTGGTGGTTGTTTGGTTGCAGTAAAGGATTTTAGAGAGGAAGTAAAAGGGCTCCACACTGTTCAGGAATATGTGAAATCTCACAGCGTGACATGCATTCTATTAGAGAGGTTTAGCTTTTTTTTTGGTTGTGACATGAAAATTTTTTATGGTAAAAAATCAAATTCTGATAATTGCAATTTTATGACTCTTGTTATGCATGCCTTCTTGAAGTTTACAAGTCTTTTGGATTTGTAAATAGAGCTTGTACATTCAGAACCAAAAACTAATTATTTCTGAAAGATAATTGTTAAAGAGAAACACGTTGATACTTGAAATTGCTTTCTGGAATGAAGTTTGTATAATGATGGACAGTTTGAGAAACTGAATCCCTCGACTTTTTATTGATGAAATACTTTCCACGGCAGCTGAAGAAGACAGAAATAACAAGATTCGGACATAACATAGTTGGATCATGAACTTGAGCTCTTTCTGAATTTGGGCCTGTCTTGGATTCTCAACTGAACTATTTATTCAGCAGCCCAATAAATATGATACACAATATAATTATCATACACTTTATCACACAATATAAATGGCACTTGGAAAGAATAAGTGGGTATCATCATTGGTACTTTGGACAAGAATAAGTGGGTTATGATAGTTTACAAATTTATTTTTATTTATTTACATTCCTTGTAAAGTATCAAATTTACTTTTGATTAGTCCTTAGTCTAGTACCATAAATAGATATAGTATTGTACACACTTGGGCAGAGAAAAAAGAAATACATAGAAAAAAAATTTCAACTATAATTCTCATTTCTTTCAAGGTATCAGAGCAGCTTTAACGAATCTGCTTCTTCATTCTTTTCGTTCTTTCTTCAAGTTTAAAATGGCAGAAAACACTCTAACCACTCAAATGTCAAGTAGATCTGCTGAGAAAATATCATCTGATGTTGTTCCTCCTAATCACCCCTTTTATTAGAATTCATCGTATTCACCTAGAATGAACTTGCTGAATCTGAGTTTTGATGGATCAAGTTATGGTAACTAGAAAAGGAGAATGTTGGTTTCACTCTCAGATAAAAACAAATTGTGTTTCATAAATAAGAAATCAGAAATTCAAAATGAAAATTCATCTCTCTTCGATCAATGGAGAAGATGCAATGACTATGTCATTGCATGGTTGCTAAACTTTTTGTCGAAAGATATTTCTGAAAAGTTTATTGTATTCACAAACAGCTTCAAATCTATGGACTGAATTAGAGGAGAAATATGGTCAGCCAGATGGTTCAAAGTTATTTCAAATACAAAGAGATTTAAGTAATATTACACAAGGTGCAAGTGATATTGCAAGCTATTTCAATAAGTTGAAAAATTCATGGGATCAGCGGAGCAAAAAAACATAATGAGAAAATGAATGAAGATATCAACCTTATGCAGTTTCTCATGGGTTTGAATGAAGGATATATATTCAACAATTAGGGCCAATATCCTCATGATGAAGCCATTTCCTAACACAAGTCAAGCTTATTCAATCATGCTGAATCAGGAATCACAAAGGGAGGTGCACAGTGGGATTTTGGCTACACCAAAATCGTCTGCATTTAATGTCAGTAAATGGAATGATTCTAGGAACTTTAACTCCAAAAAGGAAAACTCACAATCCTCCTATCCTAAGAATTTTTAGAATAACAGCTCAGAAAAAAACTTATTTTGCACTTATTGTAAGAAGACAAATCAAATCGGGTAGGGATGTTACAGTTTGATAGGTTATCTATCTGATTTTAAATTTACTAACAAACAGAAGAAGCCTTTTAACAATGGGAGAGCAAACACAGTTACAGCTAAGGACATAAGTTCAGGACATGTTCCTTTGACATAGGACAAAAATGTTGTTACTGGTGTACAAAGAGGTAGGTTAAATGGAAACAACAAACCATTTGGTTATGACATTCAAGGCTTCTCCAAGGACCAATGTGAACAACTCATTCATATGTTCAGATCAGTACAAAATGGAATTAGTACAGAGGAGAAACATCATACAAATATGGCTGATATTTTGATTTCTTTACTGCCTACACCTCTTATCTTACAAGATTTCAATCAAATCAAATCCTTGGATAATAGATACAGGAGCTTCACATCACATGACTTTTGACAAAATTCTTTTACATAATTTCATATCATTGCCTAGTCCTATTTCTGTCACTTTACCGAATTCACACAAGATCAAAGTCAAATATATAGGAGATGTCATTTTAACAGAGCATATTATTTTGTTTAATGTTTTCTATGTACCTTCCTTCAAACATAATCTCTTCTTCGTGGGTCAATTTGTGGAGAAAACTGATCTAGAGATTCTTTTCATTAAAATGGGGTGTTTCATACAGGGTCATACAATGAAGAGGAGAGAGATTTTTGGTGAAGTTGTTGGAGACCTATATTTGCTGAAGAATGACACATCTATATCCAGTCTTTCCAATTCTCCAGTTTCTTTAAATAGCAAGTCTGGTTCTTTTTCTTCCAATAGTATTGTAGTTTCTAATGTTGAGCCTTTACCTTGTTTACCTAATACTATCTCTTGTGAGTGTACTCCTGCTTCCATTAACGAAATGAATTTCAATTCAGAAAACTCTAACAGAATTTAACATCTTAGATTGGGTCATTTGCCTTATGCTTATTTGAAAAATATACATGGGATTAAACTACACCAATCTAAATTCCATAATTTTCCTTGTGATATATGTCCTATGGCTAGACAATTCAAGCTACCTTTCTCTACCAGTACCATTACATCACATGATTGCTTTGACATGATTCATATAGATACATGAAAACGCTACGAAACTCAAACTTATAAAGGGGAGAAGTACTTTCTTACTATTGTTGATGATTTCTCTAGAACAACTTGGACCTATCTTATGTCTATTTCTCTGGATCAACTTGGACCTATCTTATGTCTACAAAAGCAAATGCCTTCCCAATTCTGAAATCATTTTTAACCTATGTTGAAAGACAATTTGAAAGGAAAATTAAGATTGTGAGATCAGATAATGCCTATGAACTGGGGTCCGGGACGTTGTCTACTAATTTTTTTTCTTCTCAAGGGATCGTGCATAAAACTTTCTATGTTACTACCCCATAGCAAAATGGGGTAGCTGAAGGAAACACAGGCACCTTCTAGAGATATGTAGGGCTCTTATATATCAATCTCATTTGCAACCAAGATATTGGGGAGAAGCTCTATTAACAGCTACACACATTATTAATATTCTCCCTTCTAAGGTTCTTAATCATCTCATACCCTATGAGAAACTCTTTCACAAACCTTCCAGTTACACACATTTAAAGACTTTTGATTGTCTAACCTTTGTGTCAACTTTGTCTGCACATAGAGACAAGTTATCTCCAAGAGCCATCCCTGGAATTTTTGTGGGATATCCTTTCGGGAAAAAAGGATATAAAGTATTCAATCTTCTAAGCAAACAAGTCATTGTTATTAGAGATGTCAAGTTTTATGAATCCACCTTCCTGTTTGCCCACAATGTGCCTATGTTACAACTTTTTCCTAGTTCTTTTACATCTGATGTTTCCATTCCTTTTGATCCTCCGGCCAATTCTCATACTTCACCTACTAATTCGTCCATTCTTTCTTAATCACTTGATGCTCCTAATGGTTCTTCCAGCTTACCAATTTCTAATCCACAACCTACAGCTTCCTCTCAGTCCATCCCCTCTCATTCTTCACCTTAAACTTCTGATACTTCTACCTCTACCTCACCATGTACACCTACTCCTATAATGGATGTATCATCTCCAGTACAAGGCCTGCATAGAAAAATCTGAAGGTCTGTTTTTCCCTCTTATTTGTCTGATTTTGTATGTAATAATGCTTTCTTTGTTATTTTCCCTACCACATCTATTTTACCCCTGCATTATATATCTTTTGCTTCTCTAAGCATAGAAAACGAAAAAATTTTACATTCCATTGAGAAGATTACAGAACCAATTACTTACCAATAGACTGTAACTCATCCTGGTTGTAAGATTGCCATGGATGATTAAATCAAAGCTCTCATTTCTAATTCTACTTGGGAAGAGCTAGTCCTACCCCTGGTAAGAAACCTTTACCCTGCAAATGGGTTTACAAGGTAAAGTTGAAGTCCAATAGTGATTTGGAAAAGTTGAGAGCTCGTTTAGTTGTGCGAGGTGATCTACAGTGTGAAAGGATCAATTATACTAAAACATATTCACCTATGGTTACCATCTAGTTCATTCTTGCCGTTGCTGTCAAAAAATCTTGGCCTCTTTTTCAACTAAACGTGAACAATGCCTTCTTACATGGCGATTTAGATTAAGAAGTGTTCATGTGTTTCCTTCCTGGGATGACGGCTCGCTCTTTTTCACATGTTCTTTGTTTAAGGAAATCCCTTAAAATGGCTAAAATAAGCATCACGTCAGTGATATGCCAGGTTATCTTTTGCTTTGGGAACTCGCGTTTTCACTTAATCATTGAATGATTATTTCCCTTTTTACAAGTCTTCAGGAGATCTGGTTACCATACTTGCAGTATACGTTGACAATATACTCTTGATGGGGAACAATCAACATGAAATCAGTGAGCTTAAGGATTTCCTCCACAATGAATTCAAAATCAAAGATTTGGGCATTGCTAGCTATTTTCTTGGTATAGAATTATTGCACTTACCTGATGGATTGATTGTGACTCAAAGAAAATTTGCAAAGGATCTCGTTTTGGAGTATCCTGATCTTCCTTCCCACCATGCTTCCACCCCTTTAGACCCTACTCTCAAACTCACCCTAACTTCTGGTGATCCTCTGCCAAATCCCACTATTTATCGTAGGTTGTTAGGTCAACTCAATTTCCTCACACACACTTGTCCAGATCTTGCTTTTGCAGTCTAATCTCTCAGTCAATATATCACACTGGTCACCTTCAGGCAGCTTTCCATACCCTTCGCTATCTCCATACCCTTCGCTATCTCCGTAATGATACAAGTTTGCGCCTTTTTATGAATTTTTCTCCTTCTCTTCAAGTCCTTGGGTTCTGTGATGCCAATTGGGCCTCCTGCCCTATCTCTAGAAGCTCAGTCAGTGGGTTCTATATCTGTCTTGGTGACTCACCAATTTCTTGGAAATCCAAGAAATAATCTTTCATTTTTCTTTCTTCTACGGAGTCTGAATACCAGTCTATGCATCGTTTAACTGCCGAGATTTCTTAGATCGTTCGTCTTCTCTTAGACCTCACTGTCTCCCCTTCTCTTCCTATTCCTCTACACTGTGACAATAGATTTTCCATCCATATCGCCAAAAACCCCATTTTTCATGAACGGAACAAGCATATCGAGCCTGATTGCCACTTCGTTCGCGAAAAACTCTTCGGTGGTCTTATCTCTCTTTCTGTCCTCCCATCTTCCTCCCAAATTGCTGATCTCTTCACTAAATCCCTTACTGGTCCTCTTCATCGTCATTTTCTTGGCAAGTTAGGTCTTCGATCAGCGGACACCAACTTGAGAGGGGGGAGGTGATGGAATACATTCCACGACTGCTGAAGAAGACAAACATAACAAGATTTGGACATAACACGGTTGGATCATGAACTTGGGCTCTTACTGAATTTGGACATGTCTTGGATTCTCAACTGAACTATTTGTTCAGCAGCCCAACAAATATGATATATAGTATAATTATCTTTCACTTTAGCATACCATATAAATAACACTTTGATAAGAATAAGTGGGTATCATCATTGGCACTTTGGACAAGAATAAGTGGGTTATGATAGTTTACAGATTTATTTTTATTTATTTACATTCCTTGTAAAGTATTAAATTTACATTTGGTCAGTCCTTAGTCTAGTACCATAAATAGACATAGGATTGTACACACTTGGGCAGATAAAAAAGAAATACACAGAAAAAAATTTTCAACTATAATTCTCATTTTTTTATATTAAGTGTATTTTAAGATCAATTTCGTGTTTGTGATAATAGCTTTTTTTGATCATTGAACGTTAAAAGTCATGATTTTAAATCAATAAGAATTTCACTACTCTAATAATCTTTTCAATTTCTTTAAACTTCATAAAAGTTCTTATTTGGTTGTGATTTGCTAAGATTTGTGGTAACAAAAATCAGAAAGATGATGGAAATAGATATCATAATAACAAAAAAACACATGCTTGCTGATGAAATCCAGGAACGGTAGTCTTCTGAAAAAAAAAATAGTAGTAATACAATAATACATGAATTGAAAAATAATAATTTCCTATTAGTATTCATTTTTAGAGCATTATGATATACTATTTACCAATAAGTTCAATTTCATGCTTTTAAATTATGATAACAGTAATGTCACTTGTTCAATGTTAAGTACATAATACCAATTCGTTTCGTTTATGTAATTTATAATTTTAAACGATACTTCTAAGTAACACTGCTTCAAAGATAGAATTTAGAATTGCCCATGTGGTGTCGATTCATAAGAGTTAAATTACAAAATAAAATCTATGCTTTCTTAGTTTTGTTGAGTCATGAAAGTTTTAAGAACAATAAAGTGCTAATTGACAATTGCTCATGTTTTTTTTTAAGAAAAGAAATACATTAGAAATCTTATCTGTAAAAAAATTGTATGAGGTAGGTTTTATTATATATTTATATTTTATAAGATCAAAATAAGTATTAATTTATGGTTGTTTATCTGTATAAATTTAGACGTGCAGCGCACATATCGTGAAACTAGTACTATCTTAAAAACATCAACTCTAAAAATCTAAAGTCAAATAATGAAAATACTCCTCACTTACAAAATTCACTAAAAAAATATATGTCGATCAGCCGCCACTTTTTAATCGATATGTCGCGCCCCTCACCAAAAACTTCGACCTCTGCTTATTTATACCACTGCAACGCAGATCCCCTCGCCAAATTCTCCCCGAAGTTCTGCGTATCCTTTATCGGCTAGTCCTACTTCTTCTACTGCTCCCATCATATTTCTTCTGTTTACAATTATAGTCATTGTTTTCTCCTCTGCTCGCAAGACAATACTGGTTCTTCTCCGGACTAATCGCTGCTCGCTTTTTGGACCGCCATTGCAGTTAAACGTTGTAGGTCCACGCCACTTCCTGAACACCATACACAAGTTTAGACTTTCACTTATTCAATTTTTAAACTCAAAATACACTCAATGTATGTTTCACACTGTATTGCTATACACCAATTGCCATATGTAAGGCCAAGTTTTCGCTTTTCCCTGTGCGTTTAAAATCATCCATACACTTTTGAGGACTTAGATCCTAAACACTTTTGCGTCCAGTAAAAAGGGAACCTGGAACGTTATAATGGGATCATTAATGTGACTGTAAATTAGTAGTTTCTATGTTGAAAAACATTATCACCCCATGAACATTATCAAACTATTTTAAATGGGAGAATTTCAAACTATACATTTTAAGAGCAAAAATTACCGTTTTGTGTCATAAAAGTGATTTTACTAATAAATGTCAAGAAAAATTACCAAACTATACAAAATCATTTTATAGTGCTACCAAAAAAAATAGGGAAGTGACACAAAGCGAGGGCATTAAATGAAATGAATGACCATTAATAAAAAAGAAATAAAAAAAGAAAAGGAAAATGTAATTCCAAAACGTGTCCAAAGCATTCGGAGAAATGAGAAATGGAATAGAAAAATTAATTTAAAAAATCAATGACATGACATAAAAGTGGGATCATTTATTACCCATAATAATGAATAAAAAAAATTAAAAAGTAAAATAATCAGGTCAAAATGTGGGGAAGAGAATGGAATGCAATACATGCACCTGAGATGCATTAAAATGGAAGCAGGAATAAAAAAGGTAAAATGCAAATGTAGAACGGCAAAAAGCATATGTAATCATTTGTAACCAATAAATGCTAATAGGAGAGAGATAAATGAAAAATATATACAAGAATGTATACTATGTGGGGTCAATCACTATGTGAATAGATCAAAACATCATCAACGAAGACCACAACAAATGAATCGAGGTAGAGTTTCAAGACCCTATTCAAAAGATCCATGAAGATGGTTGGTGCATTAGTCAATCCAAAGGACATCACAACAAACTCATAATGCTCATACCTAGTCCGGGAGGCCATTTTGGGAATATCGCACTCCCTCACCTTCACTAGATGATACCTGGACTGATAATCAACCTTAGAGAAGTGACTAGCCCGTTGCAATTGATTAAACAAATCATCAATCCTTAGAAGATGATACTTATTCTTTATGGTGACCCTATTGAGTTGCCGGTAGTCAATACACATTCTAAGGGACCCATCATTCTTCTTTACAAATAATACCAGTGCACCCTAAGGTGATTGGCTAGGCCTAATAAGACCCTTCTTCAACAAGTCCCTCAATTGCCCCTTCAACTCCTTTAACTCCGTCCGGGCCATACGATAAGGGGGAGTAGAAATGGGTTGAGTATTGGGAAGGAAGTCTATACCAAAATCTATTTCCCTTTCGGGAGGAACCCGAAAATGTCATTTGGGAAAACATCTAGGAACTCATTTACTACTGAAACCGGCTCAATGCAAAGGACCTTGGACTCTACATCCCTAACCCTCACAAGATGATAAAGACACCCGTTAGAGATAAACTTATGAGCTTTAATGCAAGAGATGAATCTACCCTTGACCACCAAATCATGACTCTCCCACTCAAGAACGGATTCATTTGGAAATTGGGATTTGCCCCTACGGGTTCTACAATCGATAGAGGCGTAGTATGCATGCAACCAATCTATCCAAGAATAATGTCAAAATATAACATGTCCAACTCAACTAACTCATATGGAAATAATTTATGCAAAATGCAAATGGATCAATTTTTATAGACTACTAGCAACAATAGATGCATTGACGGGAGTAGACACCTCATATGGCTCACACAACAATTCGGGTTTAACATGAAACTCTTTGGCAACAAAAGAGGTAACAAAAGAAAGCGTGGCACCCGAATCAATCAATGCATACATATCAAAATCAAAGACTTGTAACATACCGGTGATGACATCGGGAACCTCTTCAATCCCTTGCCTCCCTTGGAGTGCATGAAACTGCTTGTGCCTTAGGGTACCACCTTGTTGTCCATCCCTTCCCAAAGGAACCGCATTAGCATCCTGGCCTTGTGGACGAACATCCTTACCGTTGTTGTGATTACGAGGTCAATCTATCACCTTATGCCCCATTTCCCTACAACCATAACAAGCACTGGTATACCTCAAGCATGGGCCACCATTGATCCGTACCACATTTTGAACACATAGCATTAGGACCTACACCACCATCACCTTGGGCCCTTGGGATGTCACTTGGCAAGCCTTCCTCTAGTAGCATCAGAGGACCCTTGCCTTGATGAAACCAGTCACCTTTAGGACTTTGGAACCTACCATCAAAATAGGCCCTCTTGAACTCATTCGCCCTTCTCTCCCTCAATTTCTCCCTCTCTATTCGTTCGACATAAGTCATCAAACGGGACAAATCCATGTCACTAATCAACATGGCGGATCAGCATTCCTCACTCACCAAGTCAGAAACACCCATCACAAACTTGTTTATTCTAGACCTTGGGTCGACAACCAAGTGGGGAGCATATTTAGAGAGTCGATTAAACTTGAGGGCATACTCCCTCACACTCATAGACCCTTGTTTTAAATTCATAAATTCCACCATCTTGGTCTTCCTAAGCTCAAAAGGGAAGAACCAATTAAGAAAAGTTGTCTTGAACTCCTCCCAAAGCACCACATTATTGATTCCTTTCCCCTCCTTCCAGTGATTAAACCATATTTGTGCTTACCCCTTTAAGTTGGTAAGCCACCCTCCGCTTTCTCTTCCGATCTAACACCCATGATAGCCAATACCTTATAGACCTCATCAATGAACTCTTGAGGGTCCTTATCTACCTTAGACCCATAGAATTCTAGTGGGTTCATCCTCTAAAGTCTCTAACCCTAGATCCTGGGGTAGGGGCATGAGGGGCTTGGGCCCCTTGGTTGGCTTGACTAGCCACAACTTATGCTAGCAAAGTGAGAGCATCCCTGAGCTCACCTCGAGCTGGTTGTTCCTCGGGAGTGCGGTCTCTTCTTCCTCTTGTGTTACGTATGATCTAACATAGCAAAGAATAATCATTAGGGGGGAAAACCTTACTTTAACTCTATATCACGACTTTGAACATGAAGAAAGGAAACATTTCCTAAAATGTCTCATAGTTTCTTCCTCATGGTTGTGGTGCACAACACAACCATGAATAAGACTATAATCGACGCGGTGCATTGGATGTTGAGGACCATTAATAACCTAGTGTTCTAATACCAAGTTTTTCACGACCCAAGCCTAGGGTCTAGATGTGACACGACAAATGGAAAATCTGAAGGGACCCCAAACAAGCCTCTTAACATATTATTACATGTCATTGATCGCGGAAGCAATTACACAGCATAATTAGATTAGAAATAAGGGGAAAAGAGTCTAAGGGAAGGCCTTTCATAACATAAGACATCATTAAATCAAGAGAGATTCAAGGCTGATAATATAATTGCATAACTTGTCCAAGAACACCTTTACTACATAGATAAGAGCGGGGCCAAGACAAGTAACCGGGCTCACCATCATAGTCGTATGTATACAATAAAGGAAAAAAGAAGTCTTAATACATATTATAAGATCAAAGTCATTGTCCTCAGAATTGAGGACTCACCAACTAGCTTTCAGTAGAAGTACTAGCCACGAGGAGGAGGATGATCAATAAGTGCTACGGTCCCTACATGGTAACATCATGTAGGTATAGAGTATGCATTAGTACATTTGAATATACTAAGTATGTAGGATGTAATGCAACAAAAGATAGGCACATGAAAAAATGCAATATCGTAAGCAAAAGATAGCATATTAGCAATATGACATGAATGAATGATACTTGGAGTAAAATATACTTATATAGAACATATTACGTGCGAAGAAGGTGACCATCATTAGATAACCAAGGCCTAATACCTCCTTGGTGAGGCAACTGAGGTATATACCCCCCAATGTGGTAGCACGGGCCTACCTCCCCTCCCCCCGAGCTAGGCGAATGAGGTATATACCCCCCAATATGGTAGCACAGGCCTACAACCCCCCGAGCTAAGTGATTGAGGTATATACCCCTTAACATGGTAGCACGAGCCTACAACCCCCGAGCTAGACTATTGAGGTATATACCCCTCAACATGATAGTCCGGGTCTACTACCCCCCAAACTAGGCAATTGGTCAACTTTCATCACAATAGATACTTTTCATGAAAACATCATATAAATACCTTCCTTTCATCATCATAGAGTCATTCAAGTCATAGGTCATGCAATGGATCATCAATAGTTCAAGAATCCAAAACCAGATATTTTATTAAACACCTGGTGGGTGTGCAATGCTAATGTAAAATCATGCAATTCACGAGTGAAATAATGCAAGAAAATCCAATGTAAAACCACCCATCAACACTTGGTAATACCCTCATACAATATACATCAAAACTCTTCATCAAATCAAACAATAGACAATAGATACATTGCTCAAAACATGCTCAAACAATCACTAGTTTATGAAACCCCAACATAGTTTATAGTCAAATTTATAATAAGGAAAACCCACAAGCAAATCAACTTAGAATCATGCAATTTAGGTAAAAAGGAAGATATGGCACCATAGATGAATAGACCCAATGGCTGAAAACCCATATACCTCAAATTTGGAGAATTCTTGATAAAGATTGAAAATGGGGACTTGAAGCTTGATGAATTCCTTAAGATCCGAAAGGGATTTGGACACTTGGATTTTGAGAAAAATATTGATCTGAATGTTTAAGAGAGTATTGGTGGATGTCTTGTATTATATGAAGGTGAAATATAGCTAAGTATAGGTGTTTCCACGCATGGGAAGGCTTAGGCCGAAGATCCAAAAGTATTGGATCGAAGTGGAAAAATTGCACAAAAGAGTACGCTGAGACGCGCCCTTGGCGCACTGTGCCAGGGGCGTGCTAGCTCTCTGGAAATCGCATTTTTGCGATTTTTAAATTTTTCTACAGTTGCCTCTTAAATCAAGGTTAGACCCATTGTCCACTCAATTTTGCCCTCTAACATATTCCAATATCATCTATGAATTTTGAGATATATGAAAATTACGATTCCGAGCACTTCTGAGTCACATTTTTGGGCACTTTTTGGGGTCGTTTCAGGTGAGTGCCAGAAAAGACACCCAGTAGGCATCATTGGCCAACCAAGAGAAATAGTGAACATAAATAAAGACAAAGTATATAGAACTGCAGCAGTGTAGCAAAATAAACTCAGTTAAGGAATAAGTATGTCTGGGAACCCTTAAACCATAACTGAACCAATCATAGTGAAGAATAATGACAACCTGAACCAACCCAAGTATTGAACATCGATACTGACTGACGAAGACTGTGTAGGATAATACCACTACTTCCCCCAACTGAGGTATAGTGTTGTACGCAGGTGCAAGGCCCTAGTATCTATGCCTGTATGCCAACTGGTCCCCTCATATGCCAGAAGGTACACCCGTGCACAATAATCATGTCAACAGATAATCACAGAATCCCTCAAAACCATCACAGAATTCCATAGAACCATCACAGAGCCCAGCTCTCCACATCATCAGAATAAGGGTAAGTTGTACATGGGTGTAAAGCCCTAGTACCTAAACCTGAACGTCCTCTGAACCCCTATAAGCCCAGAAGATACACCCACACACAATCAGGGTGTGAATAGGTGAATGGACCCAGGGGTAAGTAATCACGGGCCTTGCCCTAATAATCACAAGTCAACCGTGTCCTCAACCTTGTGCCGGTACATAGCACCCGATCTATCAGAAGTAGTGTCACAGGGACTCAAACCCCTAATATCACCCGGGCACTCTAACCCCTGGGTCTTTCGACCTAGCCTCTGGTCAGGCAATCAACCAGGGCTAAGTGGTCTGACCATAAATGTAACGGTGGAACATATCCCCTGAGGGAGAAAGAATCCCCCTATCATAATCAACCGTGTCTCATAATCAGTTATCAATCACAGGGCCCTGCCCCATAAAATATCAATCAACGTAGCCCCAGGACAAAAGAAACTGCTAATGCTCGAACCCCTTTAGAATCGATACCCTAGTCTTAGACACTCGGATGTGACCACCGGAGACTATGACCATGGGAAGCATCACCCGAGTCTAGACAGTCGGACTTGACCATCGGAGACTTGAACAACAGGGTGTGTCACCTAGGTCTCAGAGCGTAATCTCTGAAAAATCTCCCTCTTTCTTTCTTACCAAATTCGAATCCCCTAATCATATTATATCTCCCAAGACATGATAAATAACTCATTCCAAGGTATACGAGGGCTCAGTGGAGCAGCTAACCTCAATATAACATTATGTAGACCTCAATAATCAGAATAGAATCGGGCTCAACAGGCAATCATGCTACAATCTAGCCCATCACGGGTAATAAAAATGAATATGCCATAATAACAGGGGTATCATGGGTGCCCCCGACAGATAGGCCCAAGAGAATCATAATATGCTCATAGCCCAGGCACGGTATGACCCAGAATCAATGCATAGTCTCCCAGTCTGCATATCTCTGTAGCAACAAGTAATACACACTTATATAGGTGCAAGTTATGTCGATATGCATGCCTGCCCTAGGATCTAGCTCATATTCCGCCCTTACCAGGCCCCTTTCTGTGTAAAGCAACTCATAGGGCAGAGTCGGTATAACCTAAGCTAAGGCCCAAGAGTTTAGATAATTAGAAGGATAGTACCCACCAAGATCATATCATAGCTCAGCAGCCACCAAAGATATCACCTAAGGCAACCATGTACCGGCCCATTGAAAATGTACCCCTCTCAACTAGATGTCAATCCCTAAAACTAACCCATATAACTAGTGTCTCGTCGCAGATAGCCCAAAAAGCCCATAGGATATAACCTACACCTTGCTAACAAGGTCACACTCTAGTCTCTACTCGCTAGTGGCTCAGTGTCTATGCATCTCGTATTACAGGCCACAACACTTCTTTAGGGGTATAACTATGACCATCCCTAGAACTTGGTGTATCTCTAGTTAATAACCAGTGGCACAAGTACATAAGAGATAATAACAGCATGTAGGATCATATAAACCATAAGGCAACATAGAATCAGTTTAATAAGGAAATTCTACCAAAAGTACTCAATAAAGATATAGATAAACGTAGCCACATCGTGCAAATACATACCAACAAGAAATACATACTAGATTCAGCGCACAGGGTAGCATGTAATCACAATCAATATCAATAGCCAGTATATTTCGGTAGACTTAAACCACACACATACAAGCAATAGTCAAGCTCCGTGTACATACTTATCACCTGTTCCCAGCTCCAAACACACCTTTCAGACCCTTTCGTAGTCATATAATGTAAGAACTTAGGTAATATAGTAACTACAACCAACATAGCCCTCAACACAACACTACCATCCCATAAAATTAAATATAAAAAACATACCGATCACAACCATCCATATACAACATATACTCCACAACTCACTCCATAAACAGTACATTTTTAAACATTCCAACTCAAATATGCAAATATCTCAACTCAGTCTAGGGTATAGAGAAAGCCAGCCTACCTAGTATTCGACGCCTCTTGCTCCGAGTCAATCCAATCAAGATTTCCCCTCTAAATCTCTTCTTAATGTTCCTCATCTACTCAAACATAAGTCACAAGATCAACTGATTCGGCTGTAAAATCTCAAGAAACGAGAAAAATTACATCAATTAATACTACAATGGTGAAAATCGAGACCCACACTTAAAATACCAAATCAACCCCCATAAAATAATCTCCACATCACCCCAAGTCCATACCAGAAATTCAGCCCAAAACAGACCCCAGATGACCAAGAAAAGGCCCAAAAATGAAGTTAAAAACTTCACCGGGAAAATATTCTTTTCAAAACTTTCTCGATCAATATTCTCAAAACTGAACAAAATCAACGAACAGTCAGCATACCACAACATCCCTTTTGAAAGGTAGAATAATTTAGATACAAATTTTACTTAATTTCGTTAAGAAATGATTGAGATATTGCAATGTAAGATTTTAACTTATTTTGATATGTTATCAACAAAAAAGCAGAAATTTACTCAAAATACATGTCACATCCCGAATCTGACTTCCTTGACATTCGTTACAAAAACCTGAGTCATGTAGACTTTTGAATCACTTAAATCGGATGAAAAATGAGCTCAAAATCACAGTACAAAGTTGAGAGAAAAACAAAATATATATATAACATTTTCCAGGAAACAACTTATATATATATATATATATATATATAGGGGATGATAATGCTGACATATTGCTGACATGTGGCAAATCCTGACTGTGCCATGTTGCAGCACTAAGGCCTAACATCTTGCCCCTTCTTTCCCATTCTTCCTTCAGTCTCTTTTTCATCGTTTCAGGTTCATCCAGACTTCGATTTCTCCAAAAAAAAAAACTATGTAACCCTATAGATTTCAACGTTCTAGATCCAATTGTGCTGTCAAAATTTCCAACAGAGCTTCATGCAATAAAGTGATAGTCCCACTTCTTCATACGCAACATTTAGCGGAAAGCCCCTAGGGTCAAATCACATCCGCACGTCCCTGGTATCAAACGAAGGGTGGTCCTATACCAAAATTGATGTTTTGAGGCTAACTGCGCTATTAAAATTCTCATCCGAGGCATGATTCCTAAGAGTATTGACTGGGTCAAATATTCATCGGTTCTGACGATCAAATTTGCAATCCACAATATAAATGCATCGGATATGCTCTCAGCCTAAGTCGGTCGTTCCAGAGCTAATGGAATCGTCAGAATTCCATTGAGGTCATTTACTAGGACTTACCTGAAAACTCATTTTACAAATATAATTTTTCAGTTAACTCAAAAATCCATATAACTCCCGAATAAGCCAATCAATAATCATCCCAATTGACCCGAGGTCATCATACATATGCTCTTATCAACATAATTGTAGCAAAATCATATAAATGACCCAAAGGATCATTACAATGATGAAGCCTCACTAGTATGGAATATCAATCAGTTACGACCCATATTTTGCTTAAATGTCTCAAAATTCAGCCATATCTTGAGAAAGTGTTAAATTATTTTAACTTTGAATTATAAAGTTAAAATTGAGAACTAACTCAAAAAAATGTATTTATTAATAATAACATTTTTGTAAACACATGGGGCAATGAAGTTATATATACAAGATTTTTAACATGGTTAAAGAGTTATGTAAGTGTGAAAGTTCAAACATATTGAATCGATAAGTATAACGTATTCATTTTATATCTAATTGTATTATCTTTAATGCACTCTGTAGGTTTATGATGAATACTCAAATGTCGAACATTCACCATTTGTTAAAGAGATCGCACTCGGGCATGATTCTCAAATTCATACACTCCATAAGTACTGTGTCAATGATTTTAAGTTTCAAACTGAGGAAGTTTCTACGCACAAGAAAATCAATAACAGTGGTGTGTATGTTCAAGGTGATGTCGACGGTAATGGCCATACTATTTAATATTTTGGTGTCATTCAAGAGATTGTTGAACTAAGATATTCGGGTTGGTTTAAGAAAAAGATCTTATTATTTCGATGTAACTGGTTTGATCCATCATAAAGAGGCACAAAGGTGGACCAACAACATAACATTAATAAAGTTAAATACATCAGATAATACACAAGTTATGACCCTTTTATCATTGCCCAAAATGCTAAGCAAGTCTATTATGCTCCATATCTATTGCATAGAGATAACGCTGATTGATGAATTGTTATTAAGACAAAGCCTATAGGAAGAATAGAAGTTAAGAATGTGTTAAATGTGGCGTACCAAAATGATATCACACTTGTTCAACTTGTTAATGTTGAGTTGGAAACTACACTAGAACATCCTCAACACATACTAGAAGAAGTTTCTAATGATGAGCTTGTAATACTAAACATATAGGAAGAAGTAAATAAGGAATATGAATCATTTGAGGAGGAGGAACTAGAGGACGATGAATAACAACTGAGGAGGAAGAATTGGTGGATGATGAAAATCAAAGAAGCGGGGAGGAATAGAGTGATATTTTATAACTAGTATGTACGATATTTATTATGCTAACATTAAATTATTTAAATTTTTTAAATATATCGAATTATTAATTTACATACAAATATCATCTGATGGTGATGGTCATAGACCTCAAGATCATCTTGGGGCAAGCAATTCTAGTATGAGCAAGAAGAAAAAGACTAGGACACGTATTGATCCTAGGGATGTTCCAGGACATATTTCCTCTGGCCCCGATCTCCACGGAGGCACAACTACTTCTCCTACCATTGAGGTTGTTCCTTTACCCTTTAACCAGTGTATGCTAAGTAGTGGCAATAAGAATCTGAACTTTCTGAAATTTGAACCAGAACTTGAATAGGAAAACAAGTGGACACACCCGCAAGGAAACCCATCTCGAAACCGGCGAGTTGCCTTTTTAGGACTATGGATCCTCTGACTTGCCATAGTCAGTTTCAGAGACCATGTGATGCTTCTTCCTTATCACAGCCTAGGTTCACTTTATATGACCAGACCATCCTGCCATCTACACTGACTGTTCCATGACCTCACAGATTATCATCTTCGGGTACTCCATCTCCGAGTGTTCAGTCTCCGTCATCTCAGTCTCGTTATCTATCATCCCTTAGACTTAAAGATTCTAATGATGAGGTTGTCACTCCTCTATTGACTAAGCATAATGTACATCCTTTAGCATTAGCTTCACCTGCTTCTGGTACTACTCCCGAGGCAGCACCAGATGTCATAGGATTAGCTCCTGGCTAGCGAGACAGGCTTGGCAGAGTTTTGATAGTTCCTGATGGACTCTCGTAAGTTTGTTCTTCTAATTATTTATTTTTTGCTATATTACTAAGTATTCATGAACTAATATATTTATTATATGTCTTGCAGGTGGCATCCATCGAAGCATGTTATCAGGGCCTTACATGAGTGTTAGGAGGCTGTTTAATAAGCCCTATCACTCCTGGAGAGAGATTCCAAATAAAATTCGTCAGGCCATGTTTAAAGAATTTAAGGTATATAATTAGTTTACATATATATTTTAAGTTAAGTTTATTATTTATATTATATTTTATCTAACTAATTTTGTAACACTTTTCTTCTTATTTGTCCAGATTATGTGTACTTGGGATGAAAAGTACAATATGGTCATGGCGACCACATTTGAGAGGAAAGTGAGATCCAGACTATCTAGCTGGCTCAAGAAATCGCGGATGATGGAAAGTCCGGGGGTTGGTTGCAACCACACATATATGAGGAGTTGCGTCGATATTGGAACACCAATGAATTTAAAGCTTTGTCTGACTAAGCAAAAAAGGCTAGAAGGAGTCTGAAAGGTGGCTCCTTGTACACTAGAGGTGCATAGAGTATTGGGACTATTTCTAGGGAGATGGTAAGATTTTTAAATTTAAAGTTTAAATTCATAATCCTAAATACTTTTTTTCTTGAATATTATTTCAATAATTATATTATTAATTTTTTATAGGAGCAACAAATGGGATGGGTTCCATTTTAGCATGAGATTTTCAAGAGAAATCGTATTAGAAAGAATGATATTGAGTCAAACCCGGACATGTGGGTCGAGCCGAGGGCCGAACAAGCTTACATAAGCTTCTTAACACACACACACACACACACACACACACATATATATATATATATATTAAGTATTCATTATATTTTTGTGATATGCAGCAAAAGTACGAGCGATACATTCGTGAGCTTGGAAATGATGTCGAACTTACGCCTGAACTGTATGATCAAATTTGGACTGAGAAAGTGATTGGTGGGAGCCACAAATGACGGATATATGGGATGTGCTCTGGGAATATGACGAACTCAATCAGGTTTAGAAGGCATTGGATCGTCGAGACAGGCCGAGGCCCTTGACCAAGTTCAGTTGGCTGCCATGTCTCAGATTATGTTGGTTTAAAACATTCTAATTGTTGGATTTTATTTATTTTTAGTGTTTAATTTTGATTGGTATTATGTGTTTTGTATGTTGAATTGGTTGTTGCTGTTGTTGGATAGCTGCTTTGGATTAGAATTGAATTGTTTTTTAAATTGCAGGTGGGCAACAAGTTTCTGCCGTAAAAAAATACAGAAAAAGTGATGGACTGCGTCGCTATATCCATCAATTTTCTGCAATTATTTTTTTTTTAAAAATCCAAAAAAGCAACGGACAGAGCCCCTATGTTCATCGCTTTTAAAATTATTATTTTTATTAATTTTTTTAAAAAAGGGACGAATAGGGACCCTAGTCCGTCACTCTTTTAAATTTATTTATAATTAATTTTTTAATTAAGGTGACGGACAGGGATCCCATGTCTGTTGCTTTTTCAAAATAATTTTTTTAAAAAGTGACGGACAGGGACTTAATGTCACAGTGACTCTATGTCCGTCACTTTTTTTAAAAAAATTATTAAAAAGAATGACGAAAAATGGAAAGTGACGCAGACCCTCTTTTTCGAAAAGTGTCGAGCCAAAAAAGCGACGTCAGTCGCTTTTCTCCAACTTTTAGTTGTGATTAAATTCAATACCCCTTTTTCTAACATCAAAATATGACTGTTGGTGACCTTGGGCTGTCTTCAACCTTTCTATTATGAGTCTCACTTTGTCCATAGCCTCAAGTACCAAATCAGAAATAACTTATGCCATTTCACCAACTTCAAACCATCCTTCCGGAGACCTACACCTACGCCCATACAAATCCTCAAAAGGCGCCATCTTGATGCTTGAGTGATAACTATTGTTGTATGAAAACTCAATCAAACGTAAATAATCATCCCAATTTAGCCCCTCAGTTTAATGAATGTATCATCACAGAGTGTACCTTGGCGAAGTAGTCTCTCTCTTCTAAATGTGGGAGTTACATCAAATTCCATGTTATAACTTGCATGATCTTATTATCAGTTAAGGTTGATCTCCTATGAAATAATTATGTTACTTGAGCTTTATAGTAAAGTTGTTGCTCTGATCATGTTTTTAAATAGTATCAGTCTCATGCTTTGTTTCATGTCTTATCACATGCATATACTATTATGGTCTTGCATTTCATGAGTCATTACTATTTACTTAAAATTATGTATACGTGTATATGAATATCATGCATTGCTTATATATTTAGTACATTCAAAGTACTATCATTATTTTATAATGTAGGGTCTAGTGTTCCTCCTTCCTCTTGAGGCTATCTTGTAGAAGACTGTTGAAGGAAGATTGGTAAGTCCTACGATTTGAGGGAAGCCCATCTTATGCTATATCTCTTTCCTTGTTATTCTTCCAGACACTTTGAGATTTTACCTTTCCTTTCTATTTTTTAAGGATGAGTTAGGGGCATGTCTTAGCCCCTGCCTATGCTGGACTATATAGAGGCATGCTGGATATAATATAAAGAGTCTATGTTGTCTTTCCTTTTGGACATAATTTGCATACTTCCTCTTGATGTTGTGATGAGATCTATTCCCTAATTCCTCTTTTAGATGATGATGATGTTTGCCTTATGAATGTTTGTTGATATGCTAAGATAGCTTGGTTGGGGTCCTTCAGGGTTCCGATCACCATGTCAGATATAGTGCCTAACTTTGGTCATGACAGAAACTCCAAAATCATTTAAAATTCGAAAAACTTTAAATAGCTATTTTCATACTTGTTACTACAAATTATTCAAAAAACTCAAAAACAACTTCAGTTTACATTCATGTCCGCTACAATTTTCAAATATCATTTTTAATTTGTAAATAAATACTATTTTTCTTTTTAAATTTCATAAACCCCCTCCCTCCCCCCTCCCCCCTCCCCCCTCCCCATCTCATTTTATATGATGAAGCTTAAGAAATAAAAAAGATTTTTGAAATTTATGGACCAAAACATATGATAGATATTTGTATGACTATAAATCAGTTCATAGTTTTTGAACTTTTCAAATTACAATAGCTCTCAATGATAGATTTTTTAAATAATAATAATAATAATAATTAAATATATTTTTAGATTGACAAGGAGGGTAAACACCTTAATATTATGATTCTGTTTTAAATACAACCTTCTAGGTTATCGTTAAACATTTAGAAACCTCTAAAATGAGAATCCTGTTGTTATAACCAAAATTTAAATTTATTTTTATACGTATTTATTGTTATGAAATTTCAATACAAGATAAACATTTTTGTTGAAATTTTTTATTCACATCTTCGGTTAAATAAAAGAGTAGATTTTTTTAAGGCACAATACATAAATTGACCACTTAAGCTGGAGCGAAATTTTAAGTTGGAATTCAAACTTTCAAAATACACAAACAGGCACTCCAACTTGTTCGTTTTTTATCAATGAGGGCACAGTTGTCCAGCAGCCCAAGTGTGTGAGATCCACCCGCTATGACTTATTTTTTTTTATCCAATCACGCTGTGCAACATCATTAAACTTATTCTACCTATTTATAATTTTTTAAAAAAGAAAATTTCACGTCATTAACACTATTCCACCTATTTATAGTTTTTTAAAAAAGTAAGAAGATATTTGTGATTGGCCAAAATAAATTTATTTTACAAAAGATTCAAATTTTGCAAATTTTAACTTTTTTTAACTCTACCTCATTAAACTTATTTAAAATTAAAAAGTAAAAAAATATTTGTGATTGGCC
>JAABOM020017292.1:0-18857 GCA_011800125.2 Solanum clarkiae | reverse complement strand
CTCGACTCCATTTGGCTATCAATTATAAGTAAGTGGCTCTTCTACAAAATTATTAAATCATACCATAACCTCAATTACTTACTTAATATAGGGCTGATATATCCTTAATATAACATCAACACAAATATACCATCTACCCTCTTAAGCATTTAGAATCACATATCGACCATTAACACAAAATTCAAGCACTTTCAAGAATGGGTGCTAATTTGACTAAACCATAACATGATTTATTTACATAGCATTAGTACATGTAAAATGTGGGGTGTTACAAATACACACGCCCTAAGCATGTCCTCAAGTGTTTGGATAGTTCTTTCGGCTTGGCCATCCATTTGAGGGTGAAAGGTCGTATTAAGCTTTACCTTGGTTCCAAGACCTCTTTGGAAGGACCTCCAAAAGTCTGAAGTGAATTGTGCATCACGATCCAGTATGATGGACAAAGGAATCTCATGCAACTTCACCAAGTCATGAATGTACAACCTAGCATAATTTTTATCTCCATATGTAGTCTTAACCGGTAGAAAGTGAGCCGATTTCGTCATCCTACCAACCACAACCCATATGGAATCAAAACCCTTTCTAGTATTGGGAAACCCAACCACAAAATTCATATTAATATATTCCCACTTCCATTATGCCAACCTGCCGTCAATGTTCGGCTTTGACTTGTTGGCAACTATGGCACCCCAATACAAATTTGGCAATTTCCCTCTTCATGCCTTCCCCACCAAAATACATCCCTCAAATCCCTATACATCTTAGTAGAACCGGGGTGAATATAATGGGAAAAACCATGAGCCTCATCAAGAATCCTCTCTCTCAAGCCATCAATACAAGGTACGCACCACCTACCTTGGTATCTAGGGTACCATCTCCCCCTTGGGCAAAAACCTCCACCTTTGCCCCCTTCACCAAGGCCTTCAATTCTAACAAAGAGGGATCAAGATCTTGCTTAGCTTTCACCTCCTCAACCAATGAAGATTTAGAACCATTAATAATAACACCACCACCAAAGACCCCAAGGATTAACATGATTGTATACCAATTCTGGTTCTGTAGATGTATTCTTTGTCAATGTCAAACTAAAAGATAATCCTGCACAAACAGCCACCAAAGACCATAAAGCACACTACATGTCCTCAAAAAACTGTGGAAACATAGTTAGTCCAGCTAGATGATCATAGGTAATTCACACTATTATTTTATCCTTAGACCTTATAGTTCTCTCTATGTGTATGTGATTCTAGAGAGCAACTATCATAATGCCATATTTGCAATTGGAAAGGAAAGGACAATGGGGAGATTGGAAATTTTGATTCATCTTAATGATGTTCAACATTAAAGAGTTGGCTTATAAGGGTACCAAGTGATTACTTTCCAATTTAGTGATATCCATATATTAACACACTGACAAGCCTGCTATTGATAAGTTTTTTTCATAACCGTTCTCCTGAGTGGCAAATTTTATCAATGTTTAAAGTTGTATGTGACCTGAATTGTTCAAAATTTAGAAAACAATAATAAACACAAACTAGAATACTACTATCAAATGAAAATGTTCTAGTTTAGAACACTTAAATAACCTTACGTTGCAGCAGCAGTGGGTAAAATCACAGTAATGGAACTTAGGTGGCATTTGGTTCAAAATTTTGAAAAGGAGTTTTTGAAGAAGAAATATTCAATCAAACCCGAAAAAGTTTTAGTTTCGCAGATACAAATAAAACTAAAGACATAACAATGAGATGATTTCTTATAAACCATCTAGGTTAATAATTATCAGGGAGCATCATTTCGAGTTTCAGCAACTAACTTTCTTAATTGAGGTTGTTTTCCATATTATCTCGACTCCCATTGACCAAACTTGATCCCAAATTTTTAATTTATACAAATTTTCAAATTTCAGTTTTCAATTCAATCGAACATACCCAGCTAGCTATTATTAGGTTAAAAAGAAGAGCAAGTCTGGTACAGTAAAGCTTTCACAGATCTGATAAAGATAAGCTTTGTTCTATTTTTAAAGAGCTTGTTTAGTCACACACATTTTACTCCTTTAAATCCCACATCTATTAATTCATGATAATTAACTACTTTCCAAAATTTACTAGTACAGGATTAATTATTGGATCTAGCTCTTGTCCTTTTTGTACTACTGAGTGGTTCACTAAATTCTTCACCTATTAGGCATTTACCATTATGTGTCTTTATTTTCTTCAAATTTTTCGATGAAGTCCTATGATTAGTCCTGCAAAAACTAGCATATATACAACTAAAAAAACAATGAATCACTAGTTGAACATGCCTTAATCATTGCACAAATTTTTTAGCCAGATGATGTGTTCTCATCCAACTCTAGTTGGGAGTCATCTTATAGAATAACAATTCCACCAGATCCCATAGTAGAAAGTTGAACCATTTTAGTGAAAGAAAAGTCATCTACCAAGAGGAGGCATATGCCAGACAATCAAGTACCAAAAGCTTCTCCTAAAATTAGATCCATTTCCACCCCCTACAATGCAGTATAATGAAATTCATAGAACTATTCAAGCGGGGTATGATTATCCATGGTAATTGACCCACAACCAAAAGTTATCCATTCATTAGGGTTAAGTTTATGATGACTATGCAATTTTCTATCTCCTGGTTGCATGAAATCTATATATCTATCAAGATTTTCCATAAGTTCAGTGGGTAGATAAAAATGCATATTTTATCAATATCTCTTTGAATAATTATACTTTTATTTCTTTTAATAGCATGATTTCTGTTTGTGTTTTCCTCACCAATTCTAATATGTCCTCTAGCTTGTCTAGATTTTGATCTACTTTACATTTCAGACATAGTACCTGATAGTTTCAGGCTACATAGTTTGTGACAATCATAGGGTGAGTTTCCTCCAAATTGGTGTGGATCTTATTGAGTTGGATGGAGTTGTTTTTATCTTCAATATTAGGATGTTCCATAAAGTGATTTTAGTTGCATGATCTACTGAGGAAAGAAGTAATTAAGGTGGGAAGAATAGCAGGTCTATAATGTTACCTAGTTCAAGGGGTTGAACGGAGGCATCTCGCCAAAAGGATGATAGTAGAACAAACTTTGGGGGAAAGGAAGGAACACAACGGATGTTATAAGACTGAAGACATCCAGGGGTGGTTGTTTTAAGCTTCCATTCCTATCCTCGTTCCTTCCAGGACTATGTAGGCTATGTACGTTTGGTTCCAAACTACTATCACCATATCCTGGTTATGGGGGGGGGGAGCTTGGCTTGTATAAAAGGTGTTCCCTCCTAAGGTCATCAAAAATGTTAAAAGGGGTGGGACAAAGAGTTTGGTTGTGAAGAGTTGTTTGAACTTGACTTACTAGTTGTCTATTTGGTAGTGTAAACAAAGCTTTGTTCACTAGTAATCTTATGTACTGAGCTAAAAAAGGGAGTCTTGGAATTTTTTTGATATATTCAGAAATTATATTATTGTAGAGTTGGCATAGATATATTTTGTTTTTAATAAAAGTATCTTCTAACGTAGTGTCACGACCCAAGCCTAGGGCCTACATGTGACCGGCAAATAAGGAACCCGAAGAAACCCCCAAACAAGCCTCATAGTATATCATTACACATCCTTGGTCGCAGAAGCAATTAAAATGATAATAAGAGATAAGCATAAGCAAGGGAATTGGGGCTAAGGAGAAACTTCCAAATTATAACATCAAGAAAAAAGAGAGTCAAGGCTCATAGCATAGATACATAACATGTCCAACAACACCTTTACTACATAGATAAGAGCGGGGGCCATGACAAACATCCGAGCTCACCCTCATAGTCAATACATAAATAAAGGTAAGATGGTCTTAGTACATAGCAAGAGATCATAAGCAACGTCACCGAGATGGAGGACTCACCAACAAGCTTGAGAGACAATCGTACAAGCCACGTGGAGGAGGAGAATGATCAAGTAGTGCACCAGTTCCTATGTGGTTACATCATGTGGGCATAGAGTATGTGTTAGTACGTTTGAATGTACTAAGTATGCAGGATGCGATGCAACAAGTAATGGTAACATAATCGAAATGTATAAGCATAGGCAATGAGTACATATAGTAATATGGCATGCATAGAAGATACTCGTAGTAAATCATGCCTATATGGATCATAAAATAAGTGTAAGGAGTGACCATTCTTATGCAATCCAAGGCCTACCAGCCCTTTGGATAGGCACATGAGGTACAAACCCCTTCATGAGGTTGATGGAGTACAAAGCCCCCAACGAGGTTGATGGAATACAAACCCCCCAAGAAGGTTGATGGGTACAAACCCCTAACATGGTCTATGGGTACAAACCCCTAAAAAGTTTACCCAGGCCTACCATCCCCCAAATTACACGATCGAGATACCAACCCCTTAATAAGGTTACTCGGGCCTACAACCCCCCGAGCTAGGCTTGGTCATCCCCAACACTATAGAGATAATATCATATATCTATACACTCATTTCATCATCATATACATACATTCCTTTTAATCATAATTTCATCATTATTCCATTGTCATTTCACCATCATATAGTCATTCAACTCATAAGCCACGCATAGCACCTTCAATTCATCAAGAAATCATAACCGGACATTTTATCAAATACTTAAAGGGTGTGTATACTAGTGTAAAATCATGCAATTCAAGAGTATTATTATGCTAGAAAATTTAATGTAATACCATCAATAGATACTTGGTAACATCCTTAAGCAATATACATCAAAACCCTTCATCAAATCTCACATTAGATCTTAGATTCATATCCCAAAACATAGTAAAACAATCGTAATTTCATAAACCCCAACATAGTGTGCAGTGAATTTCATAATAAGTAAAACTCATGAGTAAATCAACTTTAAATCATGCAATTTAGAGTAAAAAGGAAGCTTGGCATCATGGGTGAAAGGAACCCATGAAAGAAACCCATATGCCTTACCATTGGAGATGAACTTGATGAAGATTGGAGATAGAGACTTGAAGCTTGGTTGAATTCCTTAAGATCCGAAGAGGGTTTTGGGACTTGATTTTAGGAGGTGAAATATTGGCTAAGTGTTTGAATGAGTATTGGGGAATGTTTAGAATGATATGAGGGACAAAAATGGCTAAGTATAAGTAATTTCACGTTTAGGGACACTTAGACCCAAGACCCAAAAGCCTTGGACCGAGATAAAAACCACTAGCAGCAAAATACACTGGTTCGCATCTGGTTTGTGATGACAACCTGTCGCAAAGGCAATATTTACACAGGTTCGTGATGGCTGCGGGCCACGGATTGATTTTGGAAATCGAAAAATTATGAAAAATAAAATTGCTAATCTATTTCTCTTAAATCGGGGTTAGACTCATTTTTCACTCAATTTGACCCCAAGAATACGAAGTCAGATTTTCAGTTTCGCATGCGGATTTTGAGACATATGGAAATTATAATTCTGAGCACTTCTGAGGCACATTTTTGGGCACTTTTTGAGGTCGTTTCACCTTATAGTTCTCTCTGTGTGTATGTTATTCTAGAGAGCAACTATCACAATGCCATATTTTCAATTGGAAAGGAAAGGACAGAGGGGAGATTGAAAATTCTGATTCATCTAAATGAAGTTCAACATTAAAGAGTTGTCTTAGAAGAGGACCAAGTGATTACTTTCCAATTAAGCGATTTCCATAAATTAACACACTGACAATTTTTAATTCAGTCACCAACTGACCATTCTCTTGAGTGGCAAATTTGATCAATGTTTAAAGTTGTATGCGACCTGAATTCTTCAAAATTTAGAAAATAAGAATAAACACAAATTAGAATACTACTATCAAATGAAAAAGTTCTAGTTTAGACTACTATGATTCAAAAATAATTTGATGGTCAAATTACTTAATTTAACCAAAGATAGTTACGATTGAGTGCACTATGGTAGCATATCTACAATAAGACCATGTGACAATCAAACCCCAATAGAAAAAGTTTCAGAATTGCAGATAGAAATGAAACTAAAGATATGACAATCAGATGATTTCTTATAAATTATCTAGGTTAATAATTATCAGGGAGCATCATTTCGAGTTTCAGCAACTAACTTTCTTAATTGAGGCTGTATTCCATATTATCTTGACTCCCATTGACAAAACTTAATCCCAAATTTTTAATTTATACAAATTTTCAAACTTCAGTTTTCAATTCAATCGAACATACATAGGTAACTATTATTAGGTTAAAAAGAAGAACAAGCCTAGGTTAAAAAGAAGAACAAGCCTAGTGCACTAAAGCTTTCACGAATCCGATGAAGGACCCGAACACACGAATCTACCATATGTATACCTTGCATTTCTACCAGAGGTTGTCATTGTTAGGTCAAATTAAAATTTGAAAAGAAACAAAAATTTTAAATAAATAGAACTTAAGCCATCAAATAAGGCACATTTCTAAGACCATTGAAACTTCAACGCCTCTGTAAATTTCATAAGCAGTGTCACACAAGCTTATAGGTCTAAAGTCCTTAAACTTACTCACCCCTCACCCCTCCCCCGTGCCCTGCAACCCCCAGAAAGATGTGGGTTCTGCTTGATTCTTTTGCAATGCACTCGTTTTTTAAAGCATTAACCCATAGGGAGATCATTAATTCTCCTACAATATTCCAGTAGTTTTGGTAAATAAAGGGATATAAACCATATGGTCCAATAGCTTTGTAAGAAGGAATGTTTCTAATTCGTTAAGGTCAAGGAAGCAATGGGTTATAAAATGTCTAGTATAGTTAATAGCAATAGGTTACATAAGTCAGAGAGAGTTATGCTTGTGATATTTATAAGATCATAGAGGCAACTTCCCTTGCTATTTTGAAGGACTACAATTATATTTCTCCTTCTCTATTAAGGGTTGTAGTGTGAAGAAATCTAATGTTTTGAATCTTCATCATTTAGCCAATTCATGCTTGACTTAAGTTTCCAGAAGCCTTCCTCTAATTGTAGAAGATGATTATCGTTTTTAGTGAGTTCTATTTTCAGCTTTTGGATGAAGAAACTAGTTCTATAATGTTGTAAGTTTTTGGATAAAGAAACCCGTTAAGAAAAAATCTAAAATTGTTAATAGTAGTAGTAGAAGAAGAAGAAAAGATTAGTTACTGCAAATGATACTTTCAACTTTTGACTTAACATCTTTCTGCTTTTAGCATTTAATATTATATGACATATAATTATTTTTTGATATGTAAGTAACTACATCCAATTAATATTTTGATGCCAAGGGGCAAGGAGATAATAGTTTACTTCCTTTGGCTAATTCATTATACATATGTAACAATAGTCTTTTAATTTACTTGAAATGACCCCAAAAAGTACCAGAAAATATGCCTCGAAAATGCTCATAATTGTAATTTTTGTATACCTCAAAATCCATGCGTGATATCAAAAATTTGACTTCATATTCTTGTTTAAGGGGCAAAATTGAGTGGGAAATCAGTATAATCCGAATTTTAGAAGACCCATAGCAAAAGTTGATTTTCACAAATTTTCAAATTCTAGTAGTTGTCTGCGACAGCTCCGCGGAGCTGTATAAATTTGTCCTGTGCGTTGGGTCCGCATGACAGACCAGATGCAGACGTATGTATTTTGTTTCCAGTTTTTCCTGTTTCGGTCCAAGGCCTTTGGGTCTTGGGCCTAAGCCTTTCTATGCATAAAAACACTTATACTTAAGTCATTTTTCAACCTCATATCATTCAAGACATTCCCCAATACTCTCTCAAACACTTAGACAAATATTTCACTCAAAATTCAAGTGTCCCAATCTCTTTCTGGATCTACGGATTTCATCTAAGCTTCAAGTCTTCATTCAAATCTTCTTCAAGGAAATATCCAAAGTTAAGGTATGTGATTTTCAACCATTGGGTTCTTTCACCCATGGTGCCTAACTTTTTTTTTGCATAAAATTCATGTTTTTAAGTTGATTTACTTATGGGTATTACTCACTATGAATTTGATTATAAACTATGTTGGGGTTTCGTGAACTTGTGACTATATAAGCATGTTTTGAGCTATGAATCTCTGATCCATTGTGGGTTTTGATGGAGGGTTTTGATGTAACTTCAAGAGGCTATTCCCAAGTGTTGGTGGGTGATTTTACATTGAGTTTTCTTGCATAATTTCACTCTTGAATTGCATGATCTTACACTAGCATTACATACCCACCAAGTGTTTAATAAAATGTTCGGTTTTAGATTCTTGAGTCATTGAGGATCCATTGCATGACCTATGATTTGAATGACTTTAAGAGGATGAAAGGAATGTTTGTATGATTTTTTCCATGAAAAGTACTTATAGTATTGTAAGTTGACCATGCCAAGTTGAGGAATCACCATGGATGGTAGGGTGAAACAACCATCAACCAATTGAGGGGTTGATACCTCAATCACCATGGGTAGTAGGGTGAGCCAACCATCAACCAATTAAGGGGTTGATATCTCAATCACCATGGGTGGTAGGGTGAGACAACCATCAATCAATTGAAGGGTTGATACCTCAATCACCATAGATGGTAAGGTGAGACAACCATCAACCAATTGAGGTTGATACCTCAATCACCATGGATGGTAGGGTGTGACAATCCATCATAATGTTGGTCTCTTCTTACATATGTAATATGTTCTATATAAGCATGTATTACTTCAAGCATCATTCATATTTGTCATATTGTTATTATGCTATCCATTGCTTATGATATTGCATTTTGCCTATGTTGCCTATCTCTTGTTGCATTGCATCCTACATACTTAGTACATTCAAATATACTAACGCATACTCTATGTCTACATGATGTTACCACGTAGGAACCGGAGGCCCACTTGACCATCCTCCTCCTCCACATGGCTAGTACGATTTCTCTCAAAGCATGTTGGTGAGTCCTCAACTCTGAGGACATACTTCTCTTAATTTATTCTATGTATTGACTCTTCTTATGTTGGAAACTTATAATTATGAGGGTGAGCCCGTAGATTGTCTTGGGCCCCCTCCTATCTATGTATTAGAGGTGTTGTTGGAACCTTATGATGTATTAATGTTATACTATTGGCGTTTTATGTTTCTATGGCATCAAAGATGTCCCTTAGCCCTGTATTCCCTTTTTTATCTATCATTGTTGTATAATGCTTTTGCGACCAAGTATGTGTAATAATATGTTAAGAGGCTTGTTTGGGGTCCCTTCAGGTTCCCCATTCGTAGTGTCACGTCTAGGCCCTTGCTCCGGGTCGTGACAAACTTGGTATCAAAGCACTAGGTTGTTTAGGGTCTTTGGCATCCAAGACACCGCATTGATTAGAGTCTTATTCATAGTTGTGTTGTGTACCACAACTATGAGTAAGAGGCTATGAGAAGTTTTAGGAAATGTTTCCCTTCTTCATGATGTATGTTGTGCTATAGAAGTTAGGAAAGGTTTTCCCCTCTAATGAATGTTCTTTGCAACTTTTAGATCATGCCTAACACAAGAGGAAGAAGATCCTACATTCTCGAAGAACAACCGACTCATGGAGAGCTCTGGGATGCTCTAACCTTGCTAGCTCAAGCCATGTCTAATCAAGTCAATCAAGGGGCCAAGCCCCTTATGCTCCTACTCCGGCATCTCGGGTGAGAGACTTTATGAGGATGAATCCACTAGAGTTCTATAGGTCTAAAGTGGATGAGGACCCTCAAGAATGTGTTGATGAGGTGTACAAAGTGTTGTATCACGGACTTAGAGCTTTGTTAAGACTTTTGTGCAGCACTAAACAATTTTCTCATAGTTCTTTCACGATCTTGAAAATACTAGTAAGCCTTTAACGCTTGATCGCTAAGGGAATGCTAGATTTAGAAGACAAGAGAGCTTTAGAAAGAAGACTTTTTAGAGCACTTGTAAGATTGCTACAACTTTCTTGGATGATTTGTACAAATGAGTGACCCTCCTATTTATACTATTACCTAGGGTCCAAAGTATAATTAATGATTACTTACAATCCCCTCACTTTTTTACACTTTAGTCCCCTCTCTAGAACTAAAGACTACAAGATATTTTTATACAATTCTAGAATCTTCCAGGATCCTCCTTCAAGATCCACACATGTCTAGAATCTTCCACACATCTCTAGAGAGTTCCACACATCTCAAGAGAGCTCCACACATCTCTAGAGTCTTCCACACATCTCTAGAGAATTCCACACTTCTCAAGAGTTTTCCCAAGAACTTCAAGAGCTATCCACAATATTCTAGAGTCTTCCAGAAACCTCTCCAAGATTCTAGTTTCTGCTCCTTGACTCTAGATTCTTCTTTATTTTTAAGAACAAGTGGAGGGCCTTCACACTCTCCTCTACTTGATGTTGCAATGTCCTCGGCATAATGCTATTGTTGGAACTCCCTGTCTCCACCTTCAGACTGATGTAAGTCTTCATGCCATCCCCTTGTGGTCCTCTTTGGAGTTCGCTCCCTTTCTATGCTCGAGGAGTACTGCTGTAATTGGATTTCCTTTCTCCCTCTTGGCTTCCTTCGACAGCTTCTCCTCTAACAACTTTTCCTCTTAGCGGGCGTGGAACTCGACAATGGCTTTTTACCCTGGAACCCCTCCACAAGCCGCAAGGCTAACAGTTGAACTTATCTCCCTAACTTGGGCATCTACACTAAGGGCACCATGCAGAAACCTCCTCACTCCAAGACTACGAGTTGTTGGAGGTAGGGATCGATCACCACATGGTACTTTCGAAAAAATTCTTGCCCAAGGATGATATCAAAGAGGTCTATTAGGGAAACATGGAAGCTGGACTTGCCATGCCACTTACCCAATGCTATATCAACTCCCTGAACTACTCCACACATAGGAGTCATTGGCGCATTGACTGTCCTAAGTTGCGGATTACTTGGGTTATATTTTATCCCTAATTTGGTTGCCGCAAACTTAGTCACGATGTTAGCCTTTGCGCTTGTGTCAACCATAGCATGAGCGGGATGCCCATTGATCGTGATGTCCATGTATAGTGCACGACACTCCTTTGGCTTCTCTGGTTGCCGCATGATAGCTCCGTATAACCCAATCACACCTACCCGGTTGTTTTCGAATCTTCCCCCAATTTGGGTGCCTCTTTCTGTGCCTTCTTCTCCTTCCATTCCTAGAATATAACACCAAAGCTCTTTATCTCGAGGCAATACTTATAATTATGCACCCCCCTGCATATATAGCACTTAAGCTCTTTCTCTGGTTGTGCCTTGCCCTCTCCGCTGCTTTGCCGCCCGGACCTCCTTTTATCAGGCCTACCGGCATCATGATACTTGGGATGTGGCCGCCAACCCTTGCCTTTACCACCATCTCCCCCACCTTGGTCATGACTACCATCCAAGTCTTCTTCCTGATCTTTACCTCGCATGTCATGTCGAGAGTTCATCAAAGCCTCTGCCTATGTGATAGCCTCGTTAATGGTCCTAACTTTTCGGCATTCCATCTCTATCCTGGCCTAATTTTGTAGGCCATCCATGAAGTGGAACATCATATCATCATCCATGAGGTTGGGGATCTGGAGTGTAAACGTAGGTCCTTATGTTACCCCTCTATCTCAGCTCCCTGAACTTTCACTTTGCCTCATAGATAATGTTGTTCGAGAAGAAGGCCTTCTTGAACTCGCCCTTGAACTGCTCCCATGTATTGATGGTGCATAACCCCTTCCCTACATCTGACTCCTTATGTTTCCACCATAACATGGCCATCTTCGTCAGATACAACACGACTGTGATGATCTTCGTCTCATCGTTACTCATCTTGTCGTACTTGAAGTAATTCTCCAAGTCCCACAAGAAGTTCTCCACTTCCTACGCGTCCCTGGTATCTTTGAAGATAGGCGCATGGGAGCCTCGATCCTGGACTCCCTCTCTATAGCCAGTCTGACATACCTCCCTTCCTTTATAGGATCCTCGAGTACCTTCATCATAGCATTAGTAGCCTCTGGCATATCCATGATCCGTCCCCTCCAATGCAGCCACCCGGCACTCTAAGGAAATGAATGCTTATTTCACCTCAGCCTCAACTGTTTTCTGTCTGTCTATGTCCTTGTGGATGTTGTCAGTTTCCTCAATGGTGAATTCCTCCAAGGTCTTAAAATTGCCATCGAACTCGTTTAAGCGCTTGCTAAAGAATTCTACCGCTTGACAGGCAGCTTCTACCCTTGTCAACCACTCCATGCTAGGGGTGACTTTTTCATGGTCCTCACCATGCTCATCGTCACTCACCTCTGTGGTCGAGAGTGAGTAGGTGGTAATGACGTCGCTTTGTGTGGGATTGGTCGGCAATCCATCCTTCTTGGAGTTCTTTTTTCCCTTTTGGGGCTTCCTGTCAACATCTGCCTTGACGTTGGTAGTAGTGACGGTGTCAAAGTCTCCTCTGCCTTCCATGATTTCCCTTAGTAGGCCTATTGTGATACCACTCTGTCATGTACTTAGAGCTTTGCTAAGACTTCCGTACGGCACTAGTCGATTTTCTCACGATTCTTTCACGATCTTGCAAATACTAATAAGCCTTTAACCCTTGATCGCCAAGGGAATGCTAGATTAAGAAAACAAGAGAGCTTTAGAAAGAAGACTTTTTAGAGCACTTGGAAGATTGATCCAACTTTCTTGGATAGTTTGTACAAATGAGTGGCCCTCCTATTTATACTACTAACTAGGGGTCAAAGTGTAATTAATAATTACTTACAAGTCCCTTACTTATTTACACTTTATTCCCCTCTCTAGAATCTTCCATACTATTCTAGAGAGAACTAAAGACTACAAGATATTTCTATACAATTCTCGAATTTTCCACGATCCTCCTTCAAGCTCCACACGTATCTAGAATCTTCCATAATTCTCTAGAGAATTCCATATTTCTCTCAAGTGTTCCAAGGAACTTCAAGAGCTATCCATAATGTTCTAGAGTCTTCCAGAAACCTCTCTAAGACTCTAGTTTCTTCTCCTTGACTCTAGATTCTTCCTTATTTTTAAGAACGAGTGGCGGGCAGTCACTATTGGCTATTGTGGGTGTTTGATCGGAGGAGAAGGTAGAGTTGGCGGCATACCAACTCAAGGGGGTGGCCCAAATATGGTTTACCCAATGGAAAGCGGAGAAGGCGAACAACAATGTGATTTTATGGGAAGCATTTAAGCGGCATTTCTCAACCGATTCTTCCCTCTTGAGCTTAGGAAGGCCTAAATGATGGAGTTCATGAATTTGTAGCAAGGATCTATTAGTGTGATGGAGTATGCCCTCAAGTTCAACCAACTCTCTAAAGACGCTCCACACTTGGATGTCGATCCAAGGTCTACAATGAACAAACTTGTGGTGTTGTATCTAATTTGGTGAAGGAGTGTCGCTCCACTATGTTGATTAATGACATGGATTTGTCCCGCCTAATGACATATGCTAAACAAATGGAGGGGGAAAAGTTGAGGAAAAGGAAGAGTGGTGAGGCCAAGAGGGCCCATTTTGATGGTATGTTCCAAACTCCCAAGGGTGGCCGGTTTCACCAAGGCCAAGGGTCTTCCCTTGTTCCTAGTAGGAGATTTGCTAATGATAACCTAACGGCCCAAGGAGGTGGTGGTGTGGTGCCTAGACCTATGTGCCAAAGACTTGGTAGAGGCCATGATGGCTCATGTTTGAGGGACGCTAATGCTTGTTATAGTTATGGAGAAGTGAGTTACAAGAAGGTTGATTGTCCTGGAAATCAAAATAAGGGTAAAGATGTCTGTCCACATGGCTGGGGTGTAGATGTGGTTTCTTTAGGGAGGGGAGGCCAACAAGGTGGTGCCCTAAGGCAAAATCGATTCTATGCACTCCAAGGGAGACAAGAGGTTGATGAGGTGCCCGATGTCATCACCGCTATGTTAAAAGACTTTGATTTTGATGTGTATGCATTGATATACCCCGGTACCACTCTTTCCTTTGTTACCCCTTTTGTTTCCAAAAAGTTTCATGCTAAGCCTGAAATGTTGTGTGAGTCTTATGAGGTGTCTACTCCCATTTGTGCATCTATTATTGCTAGAAAGGTCTATAGAAATTGTCTCGTTTGCATTTTGCATAAAATTTTGCCTTGTGATCTTCTTAAGTTGGATATGGTGGATTTTGATGTCATTCTTGGGATGGATTGGTTTCATGCATATTATGCCTCTAATGATTGTAGAACCCATAGGGTCAAATTCCAATTCCAAAATGAACCCGTCCTCGAGTGAGAGAGTCATGATGTGGTGGTCAATGGTAGGTTTATCTCTTGCATTAAAGCCCAAAAGCTGAATTTCTAATGGGTGTCTCTATCATCTTATGAGTGTTAGGGATGTTGAGTCCAAAGTCCTACCTATAGAGTTGATTTCGGTGGTAAATGAGTTTCTTAATGTCTTTCCAAATGACCTTCCCAGTGTTCCTCTCAAAAGGGAAGTAGACTTCGGCATAGACCGCCTTCCTGATACTCAACCAATATCTATTCCCCCTTACTGTATGGCCCCAGCAGAGTCGAAGGAGTTGAAAGAGCAATTAAATAATTTGTTGGAGAATGGTTTTATTAGGCCTAGCCAATCATATTGCGGTGCACCGGTGTTGTTTGTGAAGAAGAATGACGATTCTCATAGAATGTGTATTGATTATCGGCATCTTAATAGTGTTACCATAAAGAATAAGTATCCTCTTTCTAGGATTGATGATCTATTTGACCAACTTCAAGGGGCTAGTCACTTCTCTAAGATTGATCTTTGGTCCGGGTATCACCAAGTGAAGGTGAGGGAGTGTGATATTCCCAAGACAACCTTTTGGACTAGATATGGGCACTATGATTTTGTGGTTATGTCCTTTGAGTTAACCAATGCACCGGCTATCTTTATGGATCTTAAGAATAGGGTCTTCAAAACCTACCTTGATTTTTTTGTGGTGGTATTCGTTGATGATATCTTGATCTATTCCCGTAGTGAGGAGGAGCATGTGGCTCAGATGAGGGTGGTATTACAAATCTTGAAGGAAGAGAAATTGTATGCCAAATATGAAAAATGTGAGTTTTGGTTGAAAGAGGTTGTCTTTCCAGGTCATGTGGTGTCGAGTGATGGTATAAAGGTGGATGCTAAGAAGACAAAGCTAATTAGAAGTTGACCTAGGCCTTTGACTCCATCAGACATTAGAAGTTTCTTGGGCTTAGCGGGTTACTACCTGAGATTTGTGAATGGTTTTCTTCTATTGCCTCCCCCATTACTAAGTTGACCCAAAAGAAGGCAAAATTTGTGTGGACCGACGAGTGGGAAAGAAGTTTCCAAACCTTAAAGGATAAGCTTGTCTCTACTCCTATTTTGTCTCTACCGGAAGGGTTGGAGGGGTTTGTTGTGTATTTTGATGCCTCACGCATTGGTTTGGGTTGTGTTTTGATGAAAAATGGTAAGGTGATAGCTTCTGCCTCTAGACAACTCAAGGTGCATGAAAATAATTATCCTATCTATGATCTTGAATTGGACATCGTGGTTTTTGCTTTGAAAATTTGGCGTCATTATTTGTATAGGGTGCATGTTGATGTGTTTACTGATCATAAGAGTCTCCAATATGTCTTCACTCAAAAAGATCTCAACTTGAGGCAACGAAGGTGGTTATAACTTCTTAAGGATTATGATATGAGTGTGCATTATTGCCCCGGTAAAGCTAATATTGTTTTTAATGCTTTGAGTAGGGCATTTATGGGTAGCCTAGCTCATGTTGATGATAGGGGCAAAGAGGTGGCTAAAGAGGTCCATCAGTTGGCTAGATTGGGGGTTAGGTTGTAAGAGATTTATAATGGTTGTATTGTGGTTGTTGATGGTTCAAATTCTTCCTTGATTGATGAGGTAAAATCAAAGCAAGATCTTGACCCCTCCTTGTTAGAATTGAAGGCCTTGGTGAGGGAGGGAAAGGTGGAGATTTTCTCTCAAGGGGGAGATAGTGCCCTTAGGTACCAAGATAGGTTGTGTGTGCCTAGTGCTAATGGCTTGAAAGAGAAGATTCTTGATGAGGCTCATAATTCTTCCTATTCCATTCACCCCGATTCTACGAAGATGTATAGAGATTTGAGAGATGTGTTTTGGTGGGGATGTATGAAGAAAGATATTGTCAATTTTGTATCCGGTTGTCATAGTTGCCAATAAGTTAAAGCCGAACACCAAAGGTCGGGTGGCTTAACCAAAGATATAGAGATTCCTACTTGGAAGTAGGAGGAAATCAGTATGGATCTTGTGGCTGGGTTGCCTAAGACTAGAAAGAGTTTTGATTCTATTTTGGTTGTGGTTGATAGAATGACAAAGTTGGCTCATTTCCTACTGGTTAAGACTACTTATGGGGCCGAAGACTATGCTAGATCGTATATTCATGACTTGGTTAGCTTGCGTGGGGTGCCCTTGTCTATCTTGGTGCTCAATTTATCTCTCACTTTCAGAGGTCCTTCCAAAGAGGTCTTGATACCAAGGTAAAGCTTAGTACGGCCTTTCACCCTCAAACGGATGGCCAAGCCGAAAGAATTATCCAAACTCTTGAGGATATTCTTTTAAGCTTGTGTTTTTGGAGTTTAAGGGTAGTTGGGATGATCATCTTCCATTGATTGAGTTTGCTTATAATAATAGCTATCATTCTAGCATTAGTATGGCTCCTTTTGAGGCCCTCTATGGTAGACGTTATAGGTCCTCGGTTGGATGGTTCGAGGTAGGGGAAATGGCTTTGTTGGGTCCATATCTGGTCATAAAACAGCCCAAAGTCATCAAAAGTCCTATGTCGATGTGCTGAGAAGGGAGCTTGAATTTAAAATTGGTGATTGGGTTTATTTAAAGGTCTCACCCATGAAGGTGTGGTTCATTTTGGTAAGAAGGGTAAATTGAGTCCATGATTTGTTGGTCCTTTATAGAGTGTTGAGGAGGATTGGTAAGGTGGCCTACGAGTTGGAGTTTCCTAGTGAAATGGACTTGGTTCTTCCGGTCTTCCATGTATCTATGTTGAGGAAGTGTGTGGGTGATCCTCGTGCTATTGTGCCTCTTGACGTTGTGGATGTTGTAGAAGACAATTTGACTTATGAAGAGGTTCCATTATAGATCTTGGATAGACAAATGAAGAGGTTAAGGAACAAGGATATGGCTTCCGTTAAGATCCTTTGGAGGAATCAACAAGTCGAAAGTGCTACATGGGAGGCCAAGGTGGACATGCAAAAACGATATCCCTATCTCTTCCATTCTACTCACGCCTAAGGTACTATAAGTCCGCTATGTGATTTCAAGTCTTATGTATCAGCCCTTATGTCATTTGCATGCATTCACATTTATGTTGACAAGTTCATGGTGAATTTTACACTTATGTTGAGATTTTTTGAAAACTATGTTTAAGTACACTGTTGTATTCTTGTTGGGAATGATCTCTTCATGATTATCCTTCTTATATGTGTTTAACTGACATTCGGGGATGAATGTTCCCAAGAGGGAGATATTGAAACGACCCCAAAAAGTGCCCGAAAATGTGCCTCGGAAATGCTCATAATCATAATTTTCATATATCTCAAAATTCGTGTGTGATATTAAATATTTGACTTCATATTCTTGCTAAGGGGCAAAATTTTGTGGGAAATGGGTATAATCCAAATTTTAAAAGACCCATAGCAAAAGTTGATATTCTTAAATTTTTTAATTCCAGTAGTTGTTCGCGACAGCTCCGCAACGTGGACCTATTGTGGAGCTGTATAAATTTGTCCTGTGTGTTGGGTCCGCGTCGCGGACCAGACGCAGACTTGTGTATTTTGTTGCCAGTTTTTCTTGTTTTGGTCCAAGGCCTTTGGGTCTTGGGCCTAAGCCTTCCTATGCATAAAAACACCTATATTTAGTCATTTTTCAACCTCATATCATTCAAGACATTCCCCAGTACTCTCTCAGACACTTAGACAAATATTTCACTCAAAATTAAAGTGTCCCAATTTCTTTCCGGATCTAAAGATTTCATCCAAGCTTCAAGTCTCCATTCAAATCTTCTTCAAGGAAATCTCCAAAGTTAAGGTATGTGGTTTTCAACCATTGGATCATTTCGCCCATGGTGCCTAACCTTTCTTTTTACTTAAAATGCATGTTTTTAAGTTTATTTATTGATGGGTATTACTCACTATGAATTTGACTATAAACTATGTTGGGATTTCATGAACTTGTGACTATTTAAGCATGTTTTGAGCTATGAATCTATGATCCATTGTGGTTTTGATGGAAGTTTTTTATGTAACTTGCATGAGGGTATTACCAAGTGTTGGTGGGTAATTTATTATTGAGTTTTCTTGCATGATTTCACTCTTGAATTGCATGATCTTACACTAGTATTACATACCCGCCAAGTGTTTGATAAATTGTCCAGTTTTGGATTCTTGTGTCATTGATGATCCATTGCATGACCTATGATTTGAATGACCTTATGAGGATGAAAGGAATGTTTATATGAATTGTTCCATTAAAAGTACTTATAGTATTGTAAGTTGACCATGCCTAGTTGAGGAGGCGATGCCTCAATCACCATAGATGGTAGGGTGAGACAACCATTATCAACCAATTGAGAGGTTAATACCTCAATCACCATGGGTGGTAGGGTGAGACAACCATCAACCAATTGAGGGGTTGATACCTCAATCACCATGGGTAGTAAGGTGAGACAACCATCAACTAATTGAGGGGTTTATACCTCAATTACCATGGATGGTAGGATGTGACAATCCATCATAATATTCGTATCTTCTTACATATGTAATATGTTCTATATAAGAATGCATCACTTCAAGCATCATTCATACATGTCATATTGTTATTATGCTATCCATTGCTTATGATATTGCATTTTGCCTATGTTG
>JAABOM020017273.1:0-18859 GCA_011800125.2 Solanum clarkiae | reverse complement strand
GCTCTTAAAAGGGTTTTAAAAAAAGGTTAAAAAGTTGTCAAACAACGTTTTGACTCAAAAAAAGAATCAAAAAACTACTTTTAAAAAAGGAAAAAGAAAACGTACACAGAAATATTAAATTCAAAAAAGAGTCCCAAAAAAAAAATAGAAAAAGGATAATCATCAACAAATTTTGTTATTTATTATTTTTAAAGTAATTATTATTTAATCATTATCCTAATATTTAATATAAATTTGACATATTGTATCTTAATTCTATTTGAAGTCTAAGAATTATATCAATTAATGAGGTAAGAATATTATTTCAATATCTATAAAATTATCTTTTCACCAATTTTATTTAAATTATTATTTAATTATATTTATAATATCAACTTCTAAAATATATGAAAAAAAGTGATAAAATAACGACTTCTAACTGTGCAAAGACTCCTAAATCTTCTTTATATGATAGACTTCTACTTCTCCTTATTTGAATCAAGAAACCTTGTACCTGCTAAGAAAAATCCTTATTTACCATGGGTTCTAATTAGTTGTCACGCCCTGGGAGGGGATCCAAGATGTGACCTGCACCCAGAGACTATTTCTAGTCCCCAAGAGAACCACTTGGCCTCATCACATTCGTCCACTCGCACATTCTACAAATCAGCGGAAGACATAAGGAATAAATGGGCACATCTAATCATCTAATCTCAAATAATAATATAATGAAAGGCTAGTAGAAAGAAACTAGTTCACAAGTTCCAACATCAACATCTGACTCTAGTCTATGAAGCCTCTATCACTATTAGGTGGTGTCAATGACAGACCCATGGCTACCTCAATCAAAACAAAAAGATAAGCAAAACTAACTCCAATGCATGATGAAAATAATGTAATGAATCTTCCAAAATGGGGAAGGCTCACCAATCTGCTGAACACTCGAAGGTCCTCAATGATTCGCCTGTTGATGACCTCTTTCCTGCGTATCTACGTCATAATACGATGCAGTCCAAAAGGGCAGTCAGTACTTGGAATGTACTGGTATGTAAAATAGCTGAGTGAAACCGAAACAGGTAGAATAATATAGAAACAACAATCCACATCAATATAGAAATCAATCAACATGTCAAATGTCTATCTAAAGAAAGAATAAAGAGTAGACAAGTAACCCATCAACTCATCAGCCACATCAAACTCATCTCAGAAGGACTCATCTCAACTCATCTCGTCTCAACTCGTCTCATCATCTCATCTCGACTCAGATTACTCAGTTTGGGAACTTTCTGGGAGTTTCTCTTAACCGATCAAACCACCACTTATGAGCCAGAGGTTGTATAACAATCGTGCTGATTTTGTTGCCACAACCATCCCATACTTTCTAGGTATGGAACGAATATGATCAACTAGGAATCTTAACTCTGTCATCCTCTATTGATTTCAGGGATGTAAACTCGAGAGGGGACCATGAGATGTAATGGTTCAATCCTTTCCTACACTGGGCCGGCGTAGGTAATGAGTGCAAGTGAAACTCACTCTTACTCATTTCGGTGCTCGACACTCCTCCCAAGACTCAATCCTCATAATACTCCTTGTCACCATCTCAAGTAGCCTCATGAAGGCACTTATTATCTCAATTAGTCTCATTGAGGCTCTCATAATCTCAATCAACTCAAACTCAAGGGTCCTCTATTATTTAAAGGACTTTAATTCATCTCAATTAACTCAATTCTCATTTAAGAAATCAAGAACTCAGATCATCAATTAGAAGAAATCGTTTAGACATAACATCAAGAACTCAATTATGAAGACTCATAGGATCATCAAGCTCAAATAGCTTAACCTCATACTCACATCAAGATTCCCATCATCATAGTCACATCAAGGCTCTAGACACTCCATCCCTAGGTTCGTTCATGCATATTTTTAAAAGTTTAACATATAGGATAATATAATATCTCATGAAAAGTGTTCAATTCAAGAAAACAAGTTCATGATGATCATCAACATATGAAAATACGTGTAATAGATACAATTTATCAAGAAATTAATTAAGAAAGTATTCCAAGAAACATATACGGGGACTCATGGACTCTCAACTAATCTATGGCCATCTATGGGGCATATGGAAGAACAATCTCATGTTTTCGTTTAGCCTTACATACCTGGGATATGACTCCTCAAATCACCCGCCAAGAATTCTCCAATCTCACGTTCTTCTTTCTTCTCTCTCAAAAGCCCTAACTTTCAAGTATGGTGAAGAAAGGCTTAGAATGAGATTTTTAATCCTATTTACTCCTCAAAACGAGCTATATGGGTCGTGAGTTAAGTTTAGAAGAGGTGGGGAAAAGTCTAGAATGCCCCTCAAAAGATTTAAAAATTTTAAACTTGGTGGAATAGGTCAGGATAACAGGTTCACGATGTGGACCTGTCGCGCACCTGTGAATTTTGGAAATTCAATCCCGTCGAAAAATTAAGGAAAAATATAAGTGTGGGTCCATATCATGGAGCTGTCGCATACCCTCACTGTTTTGGGTCCATGATGGGTCCGTGTCGCGGCCCTGTCGCGTACCCTTACTGTTTCTGATAAATTTTGCGAAAATTATTTCTCGACCCGATTGCTCTTAAATCAGGTCGAGACCATTTTCTGACTCGATTTTTTGCGCTGATCACAACTCCGATCTCAAATTTTCCATCCGATTTGAAAGATGCGTTCTAGGGGTATTTTAGTACATTTTATCGGGTGTTACATTAGTGATAGAATCTCTATATATAGCACCTTTATAAATAAATAAATGAAAAGTTGAGTATAGTTATATTGTTATTTTACATATAATTTGTAATATTTTTCTTTTGAAATTTTTCCCTCTATATATACATCTTACGTTTTAATTTTTTCCATGGTGTCGTATTTTATATTTATCTATCTAAATCATTTATTTTCTAATAACGTGATGCTATTTTATTTTGCAGCGTTCCTGCGTAATTCATGAACTCTACCTTTTTAAAGTAAAAAATAAAAAAAAATTGATGGTAACAATTGATTATTTGTCTTGTTGGCAAGTAATACATTCATTTTTTTACATCAAATATGAATTAATGTTATTTATTGTTGAAATATCTGTCTTGCTATAAGTAATTATTTAATTTTTAAATAACTATACATACTTGAATTTTCTTTGAACAAATTAATTTCATGTTTCTAATTCAAAATCGTAAAAAGTATCACATAAAGAAGGGAAGACAGTCGTTTGAAGTAGGCACTCACTCTCGGAGAGAGTGTTAATACAAAAAAAGTGGCTTTTTTATTTTCGAAAATTCGATTTAATACTTAATTAATTTAAGTACAAATTTAATTCTCAAAAATTTAAAGAGTCGTCACCTAATTTTAAGGATAATTAGGAAACCAATAAAATATTTAAAAAGACTTATCAGAAAAATCTTTTTAAAATACCAAAGAAAGGGTTCAAGTTCAATTTCCATTTTGAGAAGAAATTAATTACTCAAAATGGCCGCTAACTTGCGGTTGACCGATGATTAGGAAGTTGACTAAATTTTAAAGATTTGACTAACTTTGAAAAAAGTTGACTAGTTTGAAAAAATTGACTAAATATGAAAAAGTGATTAAGTTTAAAAATTTACTAACTTTGAAAGCAGTTTAACTAAGTTTGAAAGGATTTGCTAATTTTGAAAGAAGTTGACTAAATTTGAAATTAGACCAATTTGAAAGGGAATTGACTAAACTTGACTTATTTTTTAAAGATCTTCCACTAAAGTCTGATTTTGTTGAAATAATCCTAATGTTAAACAAAAACATCATTAAGACGAAAATTAACATAAATAAAGACAATGGGGGAATAATTAGATTAATAACAAATAATAATACAAATAAATGTAAATAAGTTAGTGTCACACATCACAAATAATATAAATATACAAGAAAAGGGAGAGAATAAAAATAAAGATTGGGCTTAGCATTTTTCTAGAACAATGACGGTTGTGGGATTTTTCTAGGGTTTCGAATTGAGAACCACAGCTCTCTCAAATGGTGCTGGAAAAGGATATATATAGCCCCAAAATTAGGGCTTAAACGGGAGGGAAATCAGAGGGAGATTGGGGAAATTCGGGGTCAACTTAGGAGTTTTGAAATTCGAAATTCCTCAAATCGATAATGGGAATCTCAAATCCTCAATGAGTTGATGCTATCCACCGTCGATTCGCGAAGCAGCAACCAAGATGGATACATGTATTGGAGTCTTCTCCAATGGGTTTGTACAGGGGTGAGGGAAAGGGAGACAAATATGTACGGGGATATGAAAGAAACGTTGGGGATAATATTCTAGTTTGGCATTTTCTTGGTTGCTAGCTGTTCTGTGCGGTTGTTGATGAAGAAGAAGGCGGATGAGGAGAGAGAGAGAGACTGACGCGTTGGGGAAAATGGAAGAGAAAAGGAGAATTTGGGGAGCGTCGCCCCTACGGGAGTTGTATATATGTATATTATATGTATAAAATGTATACAATAAGACTAGCAAATGGAAAATGGGTTGTGTTAAGGGTAGATTTTGTGCCAAAATTGATCCAAAATTAGATTGGGTCCAAGAAAAATCTGAGAACTTGGTTCAAGGGTAGGGATATTAAAATTTTGGCCAATTTGATTGCAATTTCGACCAATTAAAGGTAATCGAATTGAATTCGTTTGACTAATTTTGACTACACAACGAATTAATACAAATTAACTTAAGAGTTTTTAATATTATCAATCTGAAATAATACTTCTTAAAATAAAGGCATTTATTTTTAAAAATATTTTTTTCATATTTTGAAAACCAATTATTTCAAATTGTCAAAATCAAAAGCTCCACAATTAACTCGTATTGTGAAGGGTAAAAATTAGGTGTCAACAACTATCCCTTTCTTTGGTTTAGATCGATGAAAGAGATCATGGACAACGAAACTTGACTAATCCAATTTTAGCCGACCACTTCTTCGTCTTCTGAAAAGCTCTTGGTACGGACTTTGAGAAATTACAGTCGGACCCTGGTTTTGGGTTTCCTGCATATCTCAGGTTACATGAGAATTCAGGCCACTTGTAGTTTAAAACGGTTGATTTTACGCACGTCTCTGAAATGATTCAAAAACTATCCTAATTATGGAGAAATTAGAATGCTTGGGAATGAGATTTTAAGGGCACTGTTGGAATGCAGCTGAGTTTTCAAAATTGAGCTCGCCTACATATCCTTGGACTTAGGAATCAGACTGCTTGTAGTTCGACTCTATCGGTTCAAGGGGAAATCTCTTATTCTGCGATAACCTCCAGTTCAGGAGGAGTGACAAATGAATCGAATTATGAAAAAGAGGCTTACAACCTCTTAATCATAAATGTAGTGCACTTCACATCCATAATTAAGAACTTACACAGACATAATTTGTACATTGTCACTCGGATTGGAAGATTGCCTCCGATGAGAGTTGAGATTACACGTAGGTGAAACTGAAAATTAACAAACTCAAAGAAATACCCACATGACTTCTGACAGGGGTGTGGTTGGATTGTGGTGGTAGTCGTTTCCCAGCTCGTGTCCAAAGGGTTTGACGCCCCTCTTCAAACTATGTCCCAATTTGCTACTAAGAAAAAGTTTCACATTGTGCTACATCCTACTTGTTGACATCCATACCTATGGTCTATTTTGAGAATTCACTCTTTTGGATGCTCTCGATATAGCTAAACAAAATGTTAGTAAAATCTTAATTTGAATTAGAGATGGTATCTTTTACCATCTTCGATATGTATTCTTCTCTTTGACGTGATAAATAATGAATCGATATGAAGCAATCATTATATGGCCCTCTCGGCAACTTGAAAATAAAATGGTCTTCTTGGCAATGAATATGTGATGGCCCTCTCAGCAACTTGAAAATAAAATGGCCTTCTTGGCAATGAATATGCGATGGCCCTCTCGACAACTTGAAAAATAAATGGCCTTCTCAGCGATGAATATGCAATGGCCCTCTCCGCAACTAAAAAATAAAATGCTCTTGTTGGCGATGAATATGTAATAGCCCTCTCGGCAACTAGAAAATAAAATGGCCTTGTAGGCGATAAACATGCAATGGCCCTCTCAAAAACTCAAAAATAAAATAGCCTTGTCAGCGATGAACATATAATGGCCCTCTCGGCAACTAGAAAATAAAATGGCCTTGTCGGCGACTTGAAAATGAGATGTGATAAATTGTTGAGGATTTAAGTGAGACAGAACTATTTATGTCTCAACTATTCTCTTGTAGATAAGTCCTGCAAAAAATTTTCCTGCATCCATAGAAAATTTCTTAATTTCAAAGTGACCTGATCTGTGTTGATTCTTCTGTTGTCTGCTACTCGTCTTGTTCCCCGATGAACCACTTTAACATCCCATCTCTTGATAGACAGAAGGTAGAAAAATATACATTTTGGCAAAATATTCGACATAAGAGAAGATCGTTAGAAACAACAAACTTAGAAAAGGGTTTCTGAGAAAAAGTCACTGCCAATTATCAAATTACTTAAAGCCTAGATGAACACCATCAACTTTTGACATAGATTCCTTAGTGTGTCGTGGTTGTCTCTAAATTCTTGATCAGGCTGAGAATTCTTAGCGTGACTTTCAGACTTGTAATGATGCTTAGCAAAATTTTGAGGACGACCTCAAAATTTCTATCCCAGTTGAAGTTTTACCATGCTTTGAACTTCAATTTGTTGAAGATGGACCTCTTTGTTCAGAATATTTGAGTTCCTCTCAAAAATTTTGTCCCAGTTTCCTTTATGGGAGTATGACCAAGCCATTGTGGCGCCTACATATCCTGTTGAGGTGGGAATCAGGTCGAACATAGTTCCCCTCTCAAGAGGTAGAGAAAAACACAAATTTCAAATAAGAAAATGACCGAGGCCGACATAGGCCGCCTACGTATCTCATTCTTGAGAATTCAGGTCAAACATAGTTTATTTCATAGGGATAAATAAAATATAATGCAGAAACTAAATAATGCAATTACAAAGGAGAAAAAGAGTAAAGGTGAACTATAAATCTTCAAACGTAATATCTCTTGACAGCATATGAATTGATTGGTCTTGGCCACTATTGACCGTCTATCTCTGACAAAATTAATGCTCCTTCTGACAGCACTTTGCAAACCATGTACGACCCTTGCCAATTTGGTGCAAACTTTCCTTTATACTCATCTAGATTGGGAAAGATATATTTGAGAACCAATTGTCCGACCTTGAATATTCGAGGTCTTATTCTCTTATTGAAAGCACGAATCATCCTCTGTTGATATAACTGACCATGGAAAATAGCCATCATCCTCTTTTCATCGATTAAAGTCAAATGTTCAATTCGATTACGAACCCAGTCTGCATCACTCAACTCAGCTTCTTCAATGATTCTCAATGATGTTATTTCCACTTCAGTAGGTATCACCGCTTCTGTTCCATATACCAACAAGTATGGAGTTGTTCCAATTGATGTTCTGACAGTCATGCGATACCCCAATAAGGCATAAGGTAACATTTCGTGCCATCGTCGGTGTCTTTCAATCATTTTTCTTAAAATCTTCTTGATATTCTTGTTGGCGGCTTCTACAGCTCCATTCATTTGAGGGCGATATGTTGTTGAATTCCGATGAGTGATCTTGAATTGCTCGTATATCTCTTTCATCAAGTTATTATTAAGATTCGCTCTGTTATCGGTGATGATGGAATCTGGTATCCCAAATCGGCATATCAGATTGTTGCGTATAAAATCAGCTACCACTTTTTTTGTCACGAACTTACAGGAGACTGCCTCCACCCACCTGGTAAAGTAGTCAATGGCAACCAAAATAAATCTATGACCATTAGAGGCAGCTGGTTCTATCGGACTGATAACATCCATGCCCTAAGCTATAAACAGTCAAGGAGAACACATAGCTTTAAGTTCGTAAGGAGGGATATCTAACACTAATGGCATTTTTGCACAAACTTGCAACAGTTGTGTTCCATAGTCATTTAAAAATAACCAGCTCGAAGGATTTTCCTTACTAGAGTGAGTCCATTCATATGAGTATCACAAATCCCTGTATGTACTTGTTCAACAAGCTTCATAGCTTCTACGGTGTCAACACATCTAAGGAGACCAAACCTGGAGTCCTCCTATAAAGGATTTCCCCACTCAGAAAGAAATTGTTTGCCTTCTGACGTATAGCTCTCTTCTGATTGGAAGTAGCATTTTCAGGATAAGTTTTGCTCTTTAAATACTTCCTTATATCGAAATACCAAGATTTTCTTCTAGTTCTGTCTCGATATACAGATAATGGGTCAGTTTCTCTCTCAAGTCTATCTCTAAAGGATTAATATATGTCATGTCTGGATATTGAATCATAGAGAAAATGGTGGCAAGGGTATCGGCGAACTCATTCTGTATCCTTGACGTGTGCCTGAAATCGATCTTTTGAAATCTTTTACACAACCTCTGTACCAAGTGCACATACGATACGATCTTTGAGTTCTTCACAGCCCATTCTCCCTAAACCTGATGAATCAACAAATCTGAATCTCCAATGACTAGCAATTCTTGAACATTCATGTCTATAGCTGTCCTCAAGCCCAAAATGCAAGCTTCATACTTAGCTATATTGTTAGTATAACGAAATCTAAGTTTCACAGCCACCGGGTGATGTTGCTCGGATTCTGATATTAAGACCACCCCAATGCCGCTACCTTGGTAATTCATGGCTCCATCAAAGAACATTCGCTAACCAGGGTATGCCTCGAAGATCTCTTCTCCTGCAAATGATATCTTTTCATTGGGAAAGTAGGTTTTAAGTGGTTCATAATCATTGTCAAAGGGATTTTCTGCAAGATGATTAGCTAAAACTTGTCTTTTGATTACTTTCTGAGTTACATACACGATGTCGAACTCGCTCAACAGCATTTGCCACTTGGCTAGTCTTCCTGTCTGCATCGCTTTCCTAAAGATATATCTCAACTGATCCATCTTCGAAATGAGGTATGTAGTATAGGAAGACACATAGTGCCTCAACTTTTGAGCAACCCAAGTCAAAGCACAACAAGTCTTCTCCAAATAAGTATATCGAGCTTCATATGGAATGAACTTCTTACTCAAATAGTAGATCGCTCATTCCTTATTCCCGGTTTCATCATGCTGGCCCAGCACACATCCGAATGCATTATCAAAGATCGACAAATACAATAATAGTAGACTTTCTTCTCGTGGAGGTACCAATATCGGTGGATTAGACAAATAGTTTTTGATAATATCGAAAGCAGTCTGGTACTCTTCATTCCAGTTTGTCAATGCATCCTTTTTCAACATCCCGAAGATAGGTTCACAAATCAACATAGATTGGGCTATGAACCGACTAATGTAATTCAATGTCCCCAAGAAACTCATGACTTCTTTCTTCGTCTTTGGAGGAGGCAAATCCTGAATTACTATGATCTTAGAAGGGTCAAGCTCAATACCTCTTCGACTGACTATGAATCCTAGCAACTTATCGGCAGGCACTTCAAAAGCATATTTGGCAGGATTCAACTACAGGCTGTATCAATGTAGGCGGTCAAAGAATTTCTTCAAATGAATCAGATGATCCGAACTCTCGCGGGACTTGACGATAACATCATCCACATACACCTCAATCTCTCTGTGAATCATGTCATGGAAAAGAGTTCTCATATAAGTAGCTCCTGCATTTTTAGGCCAAATGGCATCACTCGATAATGGTACACACCCCAGGGTGTGATAAAAGCTGTCTTTTCTGCATCTTCTTTATCCATTAAAATTTGATGATATCCTGCAAAGCAATCCACGAATTATTGCATCTCATGCTTGGCACAATTGTCAATGAGAATGTGAATGTTCGGGAATGGAAAATCATCCTTGGGGCTGGCTTTGTTAAGATCTTTGTAATCAACACAAATCCTGATCTTTCCGTCCTTATTGGGCACTGGAATAATATTGGCCAACCAAGTGGGGTATTGCGTCACCTCTACCACCTTGGATTGTATCTGTTTGGTAATCTCTTCCTTGATTTTCAGACTCAAATCCGGCTTGAACTTCCGAGTCTTTTGTTTCACCGGACTGAATTCTGGGTTGATTGGCAACTTCTGAGAGACAATATCGGTACTCAGATCTGGCATATCCTCATAAGACCAAGTAAACACGTCCATGTATTCTTTGAGCAAGCTAGTGAGTTCTCCCTTCTGAGCATACTTCAAATGGACACTGATTTTAGTTTTCTTGACACATTCTTCATCTACTAGATTCACTGTCTCAGTCTCATCTAGATTAGGCTTATCACGATTCTCAAATTGTCTCAATTCCTGGGCAAGATGTTCGGGTACTATGGTTCTTTCATCGTATTCCTCAAGCTCATTGTCATCTACTTTATTTTGTTCTTTCAGCTTTTGACATGACATGACATTGGCAGGTTTAAAATTATTTAAACTGAAATCATAAACAAACATAGTTAGATAAGAAGTGATTAAAATGATAAGATGAATAGTAAGTGCGATTTGAAATAATAGAGGCTTTCATTTAAGAGAAAGTGCAAACTTTGGCCACGACCATAGGTCAATATGCCTTTTGAGATATTACGAGAGAAATTAAAACAAAATCAAACAAGAGTGAATAGCAAGGTAAAAGATGGATCATGGGCCTCCACCGGACTACCACCTATTTTTAAAAAATAGTAATTTAGCAATTCTTCGTCTACCAAGACAAGTAGGGGATCAGCAACGAGGTGGATGTCTCTCTCAACTCTTGGTCATTCGGTTCTGCACCTCAAACACCTGACATTTGGGTTGTTTCATCATCATCAATTGCATCAATTTCTTCAACATGTCCCAGATCCCTCCCCCATGACCATCGTCACCTATGCATTCTCGTGCTGAAAATAACTGATACAGGTGTGATATTGGCTGGGCCAAAGCTCAATCATCCTTCTGATTCTGCATCTCCCACTCATCTTCCTCTAAGATAGTGTATCCTAGGCTGAATCTTGGCTGTTTTGTTAGCAATAGGATAGGCTCGATAATACCCTGCAAGTGCTTCCCTAGCCCAAAATCGAGTTCAAACCCATTTCTCAACATCACTGTGGCTATCATCTTATAAACAGCAGGCATAGGAGGTCCTAGCATCCAGTCGTCTTCGGCAGCGTTCACTATTTCAACCATGTAAAAATCTGATCATCTAGTGATATTATCTATGATAGGTGCATACACATTCGACTGGCTTCCCTCACCATAAATAACCACTTCATGTTCATTCTAAATGGACTTCATCATTTGGTGGAGGGTGGAAGGACAACTCCAACCAAATGGATCCAAGGTCTTCTTAACAACATGTTATAGCTAGTAGCTGTGTCCATCACTTGAAGTTCGACGATGAACTTAGCATGTCCCACACAAATTGTTAGATTCACTGCTCCTAGTATATCTCTCTGGCCATCGTCAAACGCTCTCATGTTAACTCGTCTCTGCTGGATTTTCTCTATATCGTAGTTTAGTTACTTGAGAGTGGATAAAGGGAAAATATTCAGTCCAGATCCATCGTCGATCAATACACGATTTAGATTCATATCTTGATACTTGATTGTAACAAAAAGCGCCTTATTATGCATTGCTCCCTCGAATGGTAGCTCTTCATCGCCAAAACTGATGCGATGACCCTGGGTAACCTGCTTATCATGGCTGCCAGATTATCGTTGTTTGTTCCTATAGGCACATAAGTGTCCTCCAATGCTCTCATTAATGCCTATCTATGATGTTGCGAACTCATCAGTAGCGCCCATACAGAAATCTAGGCAGGTATCTTCTCCAAGTATTTCACGATAGAGTACTCCTAAGGCCGCATTCTTCTCCAAAATTCTTCTTCCTCAGCTTCACTTATCGACCTTTGAGGTTTTCTACCTGCTCCCTAAATTGATCTTCCTGTATCGAAAATCTTGATCTCAACCTTCTTGTTGGGAATTCCTTTTGGCGTCGTAGCAATCACTTCAAAATGTATCAAGATCTCCATCTTTGGCTTCTCAGTGATACTTAGAGATGCCACACTCTTTTCTAAACTTGCAGTGCCATCCGGCACTATCTTCTTAGCTATACACCAATCTTCTTCTCTCTCGATCATACCAGTAATGTTCCCTCCATGATCAGGTAAAGGATTCTTGTTGACATTGGGAGTGACGATCAGAAAAACGACCATGTCGTGATCAATTAAGTCCTAGATTTTATGCTTTAGATTATGCAATCTTCAATGACATGTCCAACACTGTTAGAGTGGTAAGCACAAGTTTGATCACTCTTAAAGAAGCGAGAATTAGCATCCATGGCTCTTAGAGGGGCAGGATGGATCAACCCTATGATTGATAATCTTTCGAATAGCTTTGTACGACTTTCGACGAGCGGAGTGAACACCCTAGGGGGTTTATTATTTGCGTTTGGATAAGGTGGTTTATAGTTATTTTGTGGAGGTAGAGACACTCGATGGTAATTGGGATGGTTTCGACAGGGGGAGGCGGGTATAGGAGTCTGGAATCTTGGGTATGGTGGTTCTTAGTAATTTGACGGTGGGGTTTGGAGATTTGGGATTGGGTAACTGGTTGAGGGAGTTTGATAAGTTTGTTGGATATGGGACAACTTGGCAGTGGAGATTGGTAGTTTGGGATGATGTTTGGATATTGTGGGGACTGATAATAGGGAGGAGGGGTTTGGTAGTTTGTGGGTGAAGTGTGATATCCTGGTTGAGCATGAAAGATGGGGAATGAACTTGGGGTAGATTGAAAATGGGTCTGAGGGGGTGTAGACTTCTTGGGGTGGTTGCTAGGGGTTCTTCTTTTCTCTTGTACGCCGGAGATAGCTGACACATCTTCTATCTTTTTCCTCAACATTCTGGACGATCCGGCTAAATTTGATATACGGGCGATCTTGCCCGTTTTGAGTCCATCTTCGAGATTCTCACCAATCTTAACTATATCTAAAAATTTTGCCCCAACGAGCAGCATCATTCTTTCATAATACTCAGGCTCCTGGAAGTGCACAAACACTTCGATAATCTCATTTTCAGACATGGGGGGACGTACTCTAGCGACGTTCTTCCTCCATCTATAGGCGTATTCTCGATAACTCTTGGTTGACCTCTGTCTTATCCTCTCCAATGAATAGCAGTCTGGCACGATTTCGACATTATAAGCAAAACTTTCGACAACATCTTTGGCCATAGCACTCCAACTGGCCCATTGGTTTATTTCTTGGGAGGTAAACCATTTCAAGGCCTACCTGCTTAGGCTTCGACTAAAAATCCGCATCAGCAAGGCATCATTTTTCTCGACCCCCACAAGTTGATCATAACATGCTCTCAGATGGGCCATAGGATTTCCATTTCCATCGAAAGTAACAAACTTCATTATTTTGAACCCTTCTGGAAGGTTCAGATCGGGGTGAATGCATAAATCCTCATAATCCATCCTTGCAATATCAGGTGCATAGCGACATTGCTTCATAGCTTTTGCAATTTCTTCCTTATATCCAACTTGGTCATCTCCTCCTTGGCCTTCCATCCTTTCTCCTTCTCCTTGTAATGGTTAACCTCGGAGTAAGTGGCATGAGGAATTTGTGAATTGGTAAGGATTAGGATATGGATGGGGATTTTAAAAGGCACAATTTGGGTGGTAGGTGGGTTGTATTGGTCCGGAGCATGGTTTTTAGGGGGGATTATCTGAGGGTGGATAGTGTGGGGAATTTGAGAGGAATTGCAGACTTAGGCATTGTTAATATTCGTGTTTTGGAGAGGGGGTGGTGCTTGGGGAAAAAGATTAAAATGTCCTGCATTGGGGGTAGTAAAGTCAATGACAGGAGAGGCTTGAGCAGGGATAATTGGTGGATTTGTTGAGATAGGGATAGGTTGATGAGATAGATTAGGAGAAGGAAAATGAAATGCAGGCCTCTCGTCATCTAGACAAGGAAGATTAGCAGTGATGGCCAAATTTGCTGACTCTTGAGTCTTCTTTATTTCCACCTTCATCTCAACAATATGTTGCATTAACTGTGCAATCAATTTGTTCTGTTACGCGACAATGGAATCTATCACAGTGATCTCAGTCAGACTTGTATCATTAATGTTGTCTGTCATTTTTCCTTTCTGCTGGTTTTGGTCAGGGAGGGATCTTTGTGGGCTTTTGATCTAGTAAAATAAGGATGATTGGACAGCTTTATCAACACAGATCAATTCTAAGTTACCTATAAGAAAACTTACTCAAAAGCAAGCATGTTAGTTCCCTTAGATTAATGGGTAATGTAAGATAGCACACATAAATCAATAAGCTCACAATTGTTGTTTTATTCGAAAGTAAACTAGCCCACGGATACGAAGATACGGTAAATAGGCAGGAATTTGTCTATATGATTTTAAATACAGTAGATTAGGAAGATTGATCTGGTCTAGGTCAGGTCTTCTTGCATTGTTGATAATGTAAACAGAGGAAAAGATAAGCTTTTTGAAAGATAGCGGTCGAGTCTAAAAGGCTGCCTACATATCTCACAAATGAGGAATCAGGCCCTACGTAGTTCGAGAATACAAGGAATAGCATCATTTAAATAGACTTCATTACATAAAAAATGAAAAATACAGGATAAAAATATTGCGAAGAAACATAAAATGTCTCTACTGAGACTTCTTCTGCTGATTTGTTTATTTCCTTCTTCATACTTGATTTGCATCACTCTTTTGGCGGGATGTCAACCTCAACTTCCTCGGCCACTTTGCTTGGTCCTGGGAGGGCACGACGGGGATTCTCTTACTTTAGCCTGGCTATCTCCTCCAGGGTGGCCTCAAGTTCTACCTACACTTTTGTGTTTCGAGCTATTATGTTTCCAAGATATTCCTCCGGAGTAGATGAATATTCTTCGAGTATTTGACTTGCCTTACTCAGACTTGCTCTTTTGTCCTCGATTTTTTTTGTTTCCTCATCAGCTTCAGCTATTTTAGCAAGCATCATCTTGGTAGCTTGATTCACTCCTTCATCTTTCGGGACCTTTTGGGTGACTTTGCCTAGCATCCTCGTCAATATGCCTTCCGCGCTCTTAGCATTTTGGCTTTTCTCCATCCTGACTGCAAACCCAACTTTCCTGAGATGGAAGAATAAAAATTTAAAAGTGGGTTAAGAAATTCGGACTTTGTTGAGAAACTTGAGACTCGAAGAATTATTTGGTCGCATATTCGATAGTAACTGAGATTTATGCCTAGGTGGCTTTAGAAAAATTTGAAAAGACGTGAGCTAGAATTTTACCCTAATAAAACAACATAATAATACAAGCAGTTATAGAAAATAACACAGAAACGATTATTGTGCGTCCTAAATGCAAGTGGTCCTTTTATGCTAGGGGTAGGCCTAACGAATTTGAAAGGTGTATGCGTAACAGACCATTATAATGCCCCAAAAAAAACTCCCATATATGAAGGAAATAACTTTAAAGTAAATGGGAAATAGTTCCAGATAGGGGATATATAAAATAAAAAGGCCCACGCAGGGGTCAAGAAAAGTAAACACAAAGTCGTCCCATGCAGGGGAGATAAAGTGCAAACCCACGCAGGGGCTAAAAGTAAATACATAAAAAATAAGCCCTCACAAAGGTGATACGATGCTTTCGAGGCTCCTTCTTCTGTTCTGCTCCTCTTTGATTGTCCCATGATGTTATGGAGTTTGTATTGAGCCATCAACCAGCAACCATCATATCTGCAGCCTTTCTCCTCCCAAGTCTCATATCTGACTCTTTCTTCACGAGCATTCATCCAAGAATCCATCTTTGTAAGTCCACTTCTCAAGTTTTCTAACTCTTGGGTCAGACTCTCAATGGTATGCTTGTCTTCTTCCTGTTTTCGAAGGAAGGCTTCCTACATTTCTCTAGCTTCATTCTTAACCCTTCCAAGCTCTACCCTTACTTGTGATTTTGTATCTTCTAAACCTCGATAGATATTTCGAACTGCAAACCCGAGGCCTTGGAAAGCCTGCTTCAACCAAGCCTTGTATCCATCCGCATATCCGGCATTAAATCGGTCTTCAGCAATAGTCTCTTTGGCCAGCCTTAAAGGTTTCTTCCACTCTTTCAATATGTCACCCGCGTTTGGGATCTTGTCGTCTTCATGATCAAATATATAGTATTCCTGTGTATAGTGGGAGGTACGATCTGTTTCCTACCAAATTGTCTTAAAACCCGAAGAGGCATATATAGCCGGATACCTCGAATTCCTGGAAGTGGCAAAAATGGCAACTTATGACCCCGAGTCATGACCTCTTTTGAAATGAACCGATCGTACATCCATTGAATGTTGTCCTCTCCTAACTCAAAAAAGATTTGGGCCTATCTTTCACAGGTCTTTTTCCCTTCAAAGTCACCCCAATACATCCTGTCATAAATCCCTAGGAGAGGATCGTGATCGTCCAATGTAGGGAGTTCTTTATTCCCTTCTCCCTTGAACAAATGAGTTATTATCCACCATTGAAGGAGAAAATTACACCCTTGAAAATATCGATGCCCATTTCTGCATTTCCCAAGGGCACGGTACATATCGGCTACAATGGTTGGTGCGAGTGAATAATACTTCGTCACTCCCTGAGCTTTGTGTCCGTAGAAGGTGGTATAGGCGACCATGATGATTCTAGTATTGATGTTGAGGCTCGGGCCCTGAGGGAATACCATGACTCCCAATAGTGCAACGGCAAAGGCCAAAGGCCGCGTGACATCCCATTCATGATACGATTTGACTCTTGATTGAACGTTAGGTAGAAGCTTAAGTGACCGAAGTGGTCGCAGAGATCTCTGAAGGCTATGTTCGATCCATGTGCCCAGTCAGCTTTCTCGAAACTAAGATACTCCTTAATTTGCTCTTTGGTTGGCTTATCGGGAATCAAAATGCTTTCTTATTTTTTTAACTCTTCTCTTACCCATCACTCCCATGGTATCAATGGCGTCCTGAATTTCTTCAAGGGTTGGAGTGATTTCCATCATTCCGAAGAGAAACACCATCTTTCTAGGATCACAGTACCCGCTGAGAACCTCTATTAGTTCCGGATAAGCAGACATTTGCATAAGCAAGGTCAACCATCCCATGTGTTTGTTCAATTCACTTTTATGGTCAAAAGTGAGGTTATTCCACCATAGTTGGAGTTTGTGGGGTGCTTCCACGACCATGTCGAATTTGAGAAAGCGAGTCATACCTATAAAAAGGCTTGGTTAGAAACCCCTCCCCCTCCCCCCCCCCCCCGAGAGACAACAATTGGTCATCAACACATACACCTTTCAAAGCCACATAACATGATTTGTCATCGAGTCGGGGACATTTGACACATTTTAGTGGTTTATTAATGGGCTCACTACCCCTTAGATATTGGGCCGACCTATGCAAATGCTTAGAAGTAGGGATTTGGTTTTGCTTTATCTTAGGTTGACTAAGAGTTAGTTTTGATTTGACTTGGGACCCGAGTTGGACAAATTTCAGGGTGAAATAGTAAATGCCGTTGGAACGACTGCAAAACAACTACCTATTTACTATTTCCAAAGAAATATTTAGGGTTTTTGTGAAAGGACAGCCATGATAACCACGTAACCGCCCTTAACCTAATGCATTCTAAATGCCGGCGGAAATATGTCATGAATGACAATTTGTGATAATTGAATTTAAACAACTAAACACAAATAGAAAAATAAAGGCAATTATTAATTATTACAACCTGAATAGTTAGTCAAATAAATCCTAATCTAATGGTTTGAACCTAATTATTCCCCAGCAGAGTCGCCATTTCTATTAATTCAAAAAAATGACTTTTAATTTTCGAAAATCCGATTTAATACTTAATTAATTTAAATACAAATCAAATTCCCAAAAATTTAAAAAGTTACCACCTAATTTTAAGGATAATTAGGAAACCAATAAGACATTTAAAAAGACTTAACAGAAAAATCTTTTCAAAATACCAAAGAAAGGGTTCGGGTTCAATTTCCATTTTGAGAAGAAATTAACCACTCAAAATGACCGCTAACTTGCTGTTGACCGATAATTAGGAAGTTGACTAACTATTAAAGATTTGACTGACTTTGAAAAAAGTTGACTATTTTGAAAAAATTGACTAATTTTGAAAAAGTGATTAACTTTGAAAATTAACTAACTTTGAAAGCAATTTAACTAAGTTTGAAAGGATTTACTAATTTTGAAAGAAGTTGACTAAATTTTAAAGGATTAACTAATTTTGAAAGAACAACAACAACAACAACAACAACAACAAAAAACCCAGTATAATCCCACAAGTGGGGTCTGGGGGGGTAGAATATACGCAGACCTTACTACTACCATAGAAGTAGAGAGGTTGTTTCCTGGAACCCTCGTCTCAAAACTCGTAAGTAAGAATGAACTATATATGACAAAAGGGAGAAGGGAACATAAAAATAGCGACTAATAATGACAATACGTAAATAAGGTAAACTAACATATAATATGACAGGTAATGCGAATATATGGCAAAAAAAAACTAACCCTACCATTAGCCTGCTACTCTAATTCGCGACCTCCACTTTTTTCTAAGGCCATGTCCTCAGTAAGATCAAGTTTCGTCAGATCTTGTCTAATCACCTCTCCCCAGTACTTCTTCGGTCTACCTCTATCCCTCCGAGTATCTCCCAAAACCAGCCTCTCGCACCTTCTAACAAGATTATCGGTACTCCTTCTCTGCACATGTCTAAACCATCGCAGTCTCGCTTTCCTCATCTTTTCGACCAACGGGGCCACCTCTAGCTTTTCCCGGATGGTCTCATTCCTAACCTTGTCACTCCTGGTGTGACCACACATCCATCTCA